>JAIUJO010000307.1:0-244835 GCA_023846275.1 Vanilla planifolia | reverse complement strand
TATAGGCATGTGTGCATTTACATGCACTCATGTGCAAGGGTGTATGTCTGTATTTGTGTGTGTGCATGTGTAAGTGTGCATGTCTAAGCATGTGTATGTGTCAATGTGCATGTGGGTGTGCATGTGCATGTGTGTATGAGAATGTGTGTGAGTTCAAGTGTGTGTGCATGTATTTGTGCATGAATGGTCAAATGCATATGTGTGTGTGTCTCTATGCGTGTCTATTCACATATGTGCATTCAAGTGTTTGAGGCTATGTGTGTCCTTGTGTTTGTACTTACGTAGGTATCCGTGTGTGTGTGCATATGCGTGGATGTATATGTGCCTCTATGTGCATTGGTGTACACATGTTTGCATGTGTGCTTGTGTATGTGTGTGTGTTTGCATTTGTGCATGTGTGTATGAGTTTATATATATTTGTGTGCTTTATGTGTGTGTGTATTTATGTGAGTGCGTGCTTATGTGTGTTTTTGTGTATTAATCTGTATGCATGTGTTTGCATATATTTGTGTGTATGTCAATATGTTTGTGCATGTGCATGTATGGAGGGGTTTATTTTCGTATATATATATATATATATATATTGTGTGTGTGTGTGTGTGCAAGTGTGTGCATGTGTGCTTGTATGCATTTGTCTGTGTGCTTGTAGGTTCATGTATGTGGATTTGCATATTTGTGTGTGTGTACGCGTGTTGTTTGCATGTGTGTGCAGGTGTGCACACGTGCATATATGTGCGTGTGTGCATACGTGGATATGTGTGCATGTGTGCTTTTGTGTATGTGTGTGTATGTGCTTGTGTATATTTATTTGTTTGTGCATGTTTGTGTGTTTATGAGTTTATGTGTGTGTGTGTGTGCTTATGTGTGCACTTGCATGCATTCATACTTGTGTGTGTCCATTCATGTGGGTATTAGTTTGTGTCTGCATATTAGAGTGGATGCATGTGTTTATATGTGTCTGTGTACATGTGCATACTTTTGTTTGTGTGCATGCTTGTGCATGTATATGTTTGTGTGTGTGTATGCATTTGTGCATGAGTGTGCATGTGTGTCTATATATGTGTGCTTGCAAGTATGTGTAGGTGTGTGTGTGTGACTGCTTATGCATGTTCTTGTGTGTGCATGTTTATTTGTGTATATGTGCATATGCCTATGCCTTTGCATGTGCATGTATGTGGATGTAAGCATTTGATTGTGTGTTTGTGTCTATGTGGCTACACATGTGCAAGCATGTTTATGAGTGTGCATATGTGTGAGTGTTTGTTTGTGAGTATGTCTACATATGTGCATATATATATATATATATATATATATATATAATATATATATATATATATATATATATATATATATATATATATATATATAACTGTGTGTGTGTGTGTGCATATGTTTTATGTGTGCATGCACGCATGTGTGTGCAAGTATGTGTGCATGCCTTTGTTTGTGTCAACGTGTTTACATGTTTGTTTGTTTGTGCATGCATGTGTGTGCTTGTGTGTCTATGTATGCACATGAGCCTGAGCATGTGTGTGTGTTCATGTGTTTGTGTGTGTGTGTACATATGTGTGTTTGTGTGCATGTGTGTGTAGGTGTGCATGTGTGCCTGTGGTTGTACGTATGCATGCTTTTGTGATCATGTGTTCTTATTTGTATTTGTGTTGATGATTGCATGTGCATATGCATTTATGCATGTGTGCATGCATGAATATGAGTGCACACCATATGTGCATGTGTGAGTGTGTGTCTGTATGCATGTGCATGTACATGTGTGTGTCTGTGTGCATATGAGTGCATGTGTGCATTTATGTGTGTACATGTGTGCATAAGTGCTTGTGTGTTTGTGTATGTTCAAGTATGCATATGTGTTAGTTCTTGTGTGAGCATGTGCATACAAATGTTTACAACTATGTGTATGCATGTGCATGTGTGTTTATGTATATGTGTGTGTGAGTGATGTGTGTGCACTAGTTGTGCATATCTGTATGAATTCTTAGGGGTATTGTGCATGCTTATATGTTCATGTGTGTGTATGGATCTATGCATTTAAGACTATGTGTGTGTATTGGAGTGGTTGTGTTTATTAGTGTGTGTGTGTGTTGGTGTAGTTGTGTGTTTGTCGATGCGTGCATGTGTGTGTCTATGTAATTATGTTTGTATGTGTAGGGCATGTGTGTTTGTGTGGGTGCACATGTTGACATGTAAATATGTGTGTGTGTGTGCACAAGTGTTTTTTCTATAAGCATAGGTGCATGCATGTGTGTGTGTAAGCACATGCACATTTGTATGCATATGTGTGTATGCATGTGTGTGCTTTTGTATGAGTCATGCATGCATGTGTTATTCCTATGTCTATCTCTATGTATGCATGCATGTGTGTGAGTGGGTACAGGTCTGTATGCATGAGCACATGTGGTGCTTGTGTGTGTTTTAATTTGTGCATGTGTGTGCACAAGTTTATGTTTGACTATTTGTGTGCATGTGTGTACATGTATGTCTATTGGTGTGTCAAGTTGTAGCTGTATATGTATATGTGTACATGTGTTTGTGGGGGTTGGTGGTTTGTGTGTGCATGCATGCATAAGAAGATATGTTTGTTGGAGTGTGTGTGTGTATGTGTGTGTGCATGCATACGTCCATATGTGTGTGTCCATGTGTTTGTGTGCTTGTATATGTTTTTGTGAATGTGTGGGTTCTAGTGTGTGTGTGTGTGTGTTGGTCCATGGGTGTGTGTGTTCGTGCACGTTGGTGTGTTGGTTTACTTATTTGCATGAGCATGTGTCTCTATGTTTATGTGCGTGTATGTGTGTGTTTGTTACATCTGCATGTGTGTATGTAGATGTGTGCATGCATGTGTGAGAGTGTTAACGTGTGTGTTGGAATGTGGCTATGTATGCATGTGTGAGTGTGTACATGCAACATATATGAATTTGTGTTTGTAGATCCATGCATGTGTATGCATGTGTCTATTAGTGCATGCATGAATTTTCCTATGTGTGTGTATGTGCATATGTGTATGTATGGGTGTTTTTTATTATTGTAAGTGTGTATATGCGTGCGTCTATGTTAGATAAGTGTACTAGAACTTGTTCATGTGCACCTATGTCTTTGTGTGTGTACGTGTATACCTATGTGCTTACGTGTGCATGCGTGTGCACACATCTATGTGTTTGCATATATATGTGCTTGTGTATAAGTTTGTGTATGTCTGTTTAGAGGTGTTTGGGCATGTGTGTACATGCATGTATTCATGTGTGTTAGTGTGCATATGTGTATGCCTACTGGCATATGTGTGTGTGCACATATGAGCATGTGCATGTATACATGTGTATATATGTGGGTGGGTGTGTGCATGTTTGTGGGCTTATGCATGTGGTGTGTGAATGTATGTTCATACATGTGTGTGTGTGTGTGTGTATGTGTGTGCATCTATGTGCATGCATGTTTCTTTGTGTGTGTACGCTTTCACGTGTATATGTGTTTGTGCATTCATATATGTGCACATTCACTTGAACAAATGCATGTGTGTGCGTTTATGCATGTCTCTTTTTGTGTGCAAATATGTGTGTACATGTTTGTGTGTGTGCTTCTATGTTTGTGTGTATGCTTCTATGTTTATGAGTATATGTGTGTGCTTGTGCGACTGTGTATCTGCTTGTTTGCGTGTTTGGGTGAGTACATGCATGTGTCTTGTGCATATGTGTGCTTACATAAGTGTGTGTGTGTGTGTGTGCATCCTCGTGCATTCGTGTGTGTGGGTGGCTGCGTATGCTCGTCTATGTGCATGTTTGTATATGTGTATGTGCATGTAAGTGCCTATTGTTGTAATTTGTGCTAAGCTAATGCATAAGAGATGAGTAAATTATGCTTTTAACCTTTTTACTAGTTTGAAAACCTTTTCTTAAATTGAAAATTTGAAATATCAAATTGTTGATTTATTATTTTTAAATAAAAATATAAAATAGAAAAAATATGATTTTAAAATACCTTTCAATAAAATATTTTATGCTTGATAAAAATAATTTTGAAAATTATTTATATATATAATTAAATGCTATTAAATAAAATAAATATCATAAATTACATAATAACAAAGAAAATATAACTACAAAGGATTTTTAGGTGGTTCGCTTTAACTCGTGCCTGCATCCAATCCCAGTCTACTTGACCAAGATTCCACTAACAAAACCATTTTCTTTCACCATAGCAATTAAACTTAATCTTTACAAACCACACCTTTATGCTACAACATATAGAGGTTCATTATCACAATTTTAATTGTAAAAGTTTACAATATAAAGGACAACAAAAAGGTAATAATTAATCACAACATTCTATTATTCACTGTTAAAATATATATAGCATAAGTCTATACATTATGATGTTGGAATATGAATGTACTTATGAAACATTTTGTAACAACCTAAATGACCTAATTTTGAAATATTAAATCAAAAGATTTATCAATATGTACTAGCATTATTAAGAAAAATAAAATCAACAAAGATTTTTCATTATTATGATCTTTTTCTAGAAGACAAAGGAAATAAGAAAATGAACAACCAATTGTAAAGAAGTCATGAATAAAATGTGCAATCAAAGAAAAATCTAAAGCAATAAAGGGGTAAAATGAGTTGTAAACACAACTCTAGTAAAGGTGTCAAAATAAGATTGCAATTCTTGGTTTTGCATAGTCTCTTCTCAAAATATCGATGTAGCAAGGTAAAATCAACTTTATCTAACTCCTAAGGCTCGTCTATGTATATAAACATATTATAAATTAAAATATAATTTTTTTAAATATCTAGAAAGGTCCTCAAAGTAGCCATTTGCATTTTGACAATCAAAACAACTACAAATAGTTTTTGGGAATGTTGATTATGAACTAGAATAGTGATGACCATCCAATTCGGGAAAACAAAAAACAATTATCTAATCAAAATGCAAAATTAATGGTCCAAATCAAATCCAAAATGGATTTGATCTAGTTGTTATATTCAACATTTTGGATGTACGATGATGATATGTAAGAGCACTTTTCACAATGGTGCAGATGATCAAATCCATTCAATTGAGCTTTATGAATGGACAACTAGATGAAATGCACTATTCATAAATGTAGAGAAGATCTCAACCATTTGATTAGATTTTACGGATCGATGGTGTGATGAAAATTACTATTCAAAATGAAAAACTGATCTCAAACATTTATGCACCTTGTCCGCATATGTGCGCATTCCTTTGTGCATGTCAGTATTTTTTCATCTGTGTTAATATGTGCATGTCTATGTGTGTGCATTTGTTTGTGTTAGTGCATGTGTGTGCATATGGATTGTGAGTGTGTGTGTGTGCAATCACATATGGCTGTATGCATGTCCATGTGTGTGTTCTTGTGCATGTTTGTGTGCATTTGAGCATGCGTGCATGAGTGTGTGTGTGCGTGTATGTGTGTGCACCTATGTATATGGGTGCATGTGTGCATATATATGCACATGTGTTAGTATATGCTTTAGTGTGTGTACATATATATGTGTGTTTGTGTCTTCAGACTTGCTTTCATGGGCATGCATATGTGCATAGGCATGTGTGCATACGTGTGTGTGTGTGTGTGTCCATTTTAATGTGTGTATGTATATGTATTTGCATGTGTGTATGTATGTGTCCATGGTTATGTGTGTGCATATGTTTGTGAGTGTGTGCCAGCATGTGTGTGTGTTCGTGAGTAGGTGTGCTTGTATGTGTGCATGCATAAGCATGCATGTAAGCTAACGTGCACAGGTGCATCTATGTGTGTGCTTGTAGGCATGGGCATGCATTTGCATGCGCATTTGTGCCATTGTTGAGCATGTGTGTGTATGTGTGTGGGTGTGTGTGCATGTTTGTGCGTGTTCTTGTATGTGTGCATGCAATTATATTGATGCATGTGTGTGCTTATGTGTATGTGTGCATTTGTGTGCATGTGTTTGTGCATGTGTGTATGAGTGCTTTTGTTTGTATATGTGTATGTGTTTGCAAGCCTGTGTGTATATGCATGTGTGCGTGTGAGCATGTGTTCATTTGTGTGCATTTGCATGTGTATGTATGATTCTCTGTGTGTATTTACATACACATATGAGTGTATGTGTGTGAGTACATGCATGCATGTTAACACATTGCGCATGTGTGCATTTGTGTCTATGCTTGTGTTCGTGTGTGTGTGTGTGCATGTGGGTGGGTGCATCTGTGTTGGTAATGTTTTATGTGTGTCAGTGTGCGTGCTTGTTTATGTTTGTGCTTTTGTATATGTGTGCATTTGTACGTGTTTGTACATGTGTATGTGTGCATGTGTACTTATGTGTGTATGTCTTTGTATTTAAGTATGTTTGTATGTATGTGTTTGCTTGCTAGGGTCCACTCCTGAGTGCCTGACTGTGCAAGCATGTGCATTTGTGAGTTCCTATGCATGTGCATGTGCTTAGATGTGCATGCTCGTTTGTGTTCCTCTATAGATTTGTATGTGTCTACATTTGTTCATATGCATGTGTTACTCAGTGTGTGCATGTGCATATTAACTTATGTGTTTACATGTGAGTGTTTGTGTGTGTGTGTGCATGTATTTGTATATATGTGTTTCTATTTTACATGTGTGTGTGTGCATATACATGTGCATATGTCTAAACTTGTCTGCATGGCTATGCATGTGCAAGTATATGTTTATGTGTGTAAATGTATTTGTGCATTTTTGTGTGTTTACAAGTGTTTGTGAAGGTGTGTGTATGTATGTGCAAATGATTGTGTTCATGTGTATGCATGTGGGTGTGCGCTTGTGAATCTATATGTGTGTGCATTCATGCATTTATGTGTGCTTATGCAATTGTATGTGTTTATGTGTATGCATATTTGCATGAATATGCATGTGTGTGTGCATTCATGTGCATGTGCATGCATGTGTTTGTGTGCATGTTTGTGTGTGTGCACATATAAAAATTTATTTTTGTTTGATTATACATTTGCATGTGTATGCATGTGTGTTTGTGTAAATATATGAGCATTTCATGTGTTAATGCATGTGTTTGTGTATCTACTTGTTTTTCTGCATGTGGCTATGTTCATATACTTGTGCATGTGTGTGCGTGTGGGTGTGTATTGTTGTATATGCATTCCAGCCAATGTGCTTGCGAGCATGTGTACGTACCTGCATGCATGTGCACTTGCATGCGTGTGCATGTGTATATGCAAGTGTGACTGTGGATTAGTGTTTGTGTCTCTATGTGCATGTACGTATCTATGTTTGTGTAAGTCTATTTGTTGGTAGCATATGTGTGCTATATGAGCATGTATGTGTTTTTGTATGTGCAAATATACATGTGTGTTGGTGTAGGCATCTTTGTTAGTATATGTCTATATGTGTGTGCATGCATATTTGTGTGCATATTTTTGATATGTGCATGTGTGTGCATGTCTGTGTGAGTGTGTGGGTGTGTGTGTACATGTGTGTAGGTGTGTGTGCATAAGAATTTATGTGCATGTGTGTGCACATCATGTATGTGCATGTATTTATATCTACATGTGCATATGCATGTGGGTGTGTTTATTATGCATGTGTGCATGTACAAATGGGCATGTGTGTGTGTGTGTGTGAAAATGCATATGCATGTGTGGTTGACTATTTGGGTGTTAGTATGGGTGTTTGTGGCTTTGTGCTTGTGCATGTATGTGCATGTGTGTGTGGGTGCATGCATGTGTGTATATGTGTGTGCATTTGTGACTGTGTGTGTGCAAGCATGCATGTGTGCATGTGTTTGTGGGTGTGTACATGTGCATGTGTGTGTTTGTGCAGGTGTGTGCATGTGAGTTGTGCATGTAAGCATGTGGGTGTGTGCTCATGTAAGTACATTTACGTTTGTGATATCAAAATTTATGCATGTGTGCATAAGCATAGGTGTGTGTGTGGATGTGCATTCATGCTTATGCATATGCACCTATGTGTAAGATTGTGTGTATTTGTGTGTATATGAATGTGTGGGTGTGTATTTGTGTACATGAATGTTTTTAGTGTATGTGTATGAATGCATTTATGTGTGTGTGTGCATATGGTTATGCACGTGCATTTCTGTACATGCATGCGTGAGTGTGTATGTGCATGTGTAGGTTTATGGGTGTGATCAAGTGCATCAGTGTGAGTAGGCATGCCTATATAGGGGCTATTGATGTATATCCATTTATGTATGTGTGTGCATGCATGTGTGCATGTGTGTGGTTGTGTAGGTATGTTGGGTGTATGTGTGCATGGGGGTGTACGTTGCAGTGCAAGTATGTGTGTGTGTGTGTGCATGTGTGCTTCTGTGTGTGTGCATACGAGTGTGAATGTCTATGTGCAAGCCTATGTATAGGGGTTTGTTACACGTGTGTGTGTGTGTGTGTGTGCATATGCATACATGTGCATGTCTATGCATGGGTGTGCACATATGTGTATAACTGTGCATGTGTGAGTATTTTTGAATGTGTGCATTTGTATGCACATGTTTATGCATATGTGTGTGTGTGGTTGTGGGTGTATTTACATGTATATGTGCATGTGTTTGTGTGTTTGTTCACATATGCAATTGAGTGTGTGCACTGTTGTTTGCGTGTTTGTATTCGCACTTGCATGTATGTGCATGTGTTTGTATATCTGCATGCAAGCATTTGTGTATGTATGTGAGTGTATGCTGGTGTATTTATGAGCAATCCACATGTGTAATTGTATGCATGCATTTGTGTTCTTGTGTGTGTTTGTGCACGTGCATATGTGTGATTATGTTTGTGTGTATTTATAAGTTTATACTTTTGTAAGTAGGTACATTGGTACATGTTTGTGTTTATGTATATATGTGTATGCACATGTGTTTGTGCATGAGTATACATGTGTGTGCACAGGGGTGTTTGTGTGGGTGTTCATGAGTGTGCATATGTGTGCATATATGATTACATGTGCATGTCCATGTATGCACTTGTGCATACTTGTGTGTGCTTTTGTGTGTCTATGTAAGTACAAGTGCATGTGTTTATGAGTATGCATATTTGTATGTGTGTGCATGTGTGTATGTGAATGTGTGTATGTGAATGTGTGAGCATTTACTTTTGTTGTTTTGTGTGCTAGTATGTGTGTGTGCATTTGCATGTGCTTTTGTGTATTTGCATGACTATGAGAACTTGTGTATACATGTGTTTGCACTTGTGTGTGCATGGATGTGTGCTTTTGTTTGTGCGGGTGTGTCTTTGTAAATTCTTTCAAACATGTATGAGTACATGTTTGCATGTGTACATGCATGCATGCATGTGAGTGCATACATGCATGAGTGTGGATGTGTGTGTGTATCTATATATGCATGTATATATCTATGTGTGAATATGTCTATTCTTGGGTCTATGCATTTCTGTCTATTGTGTAAGCATCTATGCACATGTGTGTGTGGCCATCATTGTGAGCATATGCAAACACATGTCAGTGTATAGGTCTGCATGCATGCATGCTTGCGTATTTATGTGCATGTGTGCATGTGTGTTCATGTGTGTGTGTGTTCACAAGTGTGTAGATGCATGTGCAATTACATGAATGTGTTGCTATTGAGTGTCAGTGGGTGTGCATGAGCATGTGTTTGTGTATGCATGTGCATGTGCTTATGCATATGCATATGTTTTTGTTTGTGTGTGTGATGTGGGTTTGTGTGGGCATGTTCATGTGTGTGTATGTGTTCACGTGTGTGTGTCTTTCTACCTATATGGGTGTGTATGTCAGTGTATATTTGTGTGCATTCTTTTGTGTGTGTGTGTGTGTGCATGCATGCGTGTCTTTATAGATGCGTACGTGTATTTTTGAATTTGTGTGTGTGTGGGTGTTTGCTTGTTAATGTGTGCTTGTACATGTGTACGAGTGTGCTCATGTGTGTCTGTGTATGTGTTTGTACTATGTGCACTCATATATGAATGTGTGCATGAGTATGGGTGTGCATGTGTGTGTTTATGCATGTGCATTTGTGTATGCTTATGTGTGTTTATATGTGTGCATATGTGCTTTTTTGTTTGTGTATGTGCACGTGGGTACATGTCCTTAAGTGCATGTGTGTGTGTGTTCATGCATGTTTCTATGTGTGTGTGTGGGTATAAGTGTCTATGTGTGGGAGTGTGTGTGCATATGATTGTGTTATGCAAGCATGTATGTGTATGTGTGTCTATCTTTATGTTTACATGCATGAGAAAGTTTGTGTTTTTGCATGTATGTGTGAGCATGTGCATTCATGTGTGAGTGCCTACAAGTGTGTGTGTGTTGGGGGGGGGGGTTTATGTGAGTATGTTTGTATGTGTGTATGTGTGTTTACATGCATATATGCATGTATCTATGTGTCTTTGAACATACATGCATGTTTGTGTGTGTCAGTGTATCTTTGTGTTCATGTGTGTGGATGCGTGTGGATTTATGTTTGTTTTTGTGTGCATATGTGTATTCCTCAGCATACCTTTATATGTGTGTGTGCATGCATGCACATGGGTGTATGTGTGTGTGTGTGTGCATGTGTGTGCTTGTCTGTGTGTGTATATGTATGTGCATGTGCATGTGTTTGTAGGTGTCTATGCATGTGCACACGTGCGTGTATGTATGTGTATAAATCTATGTACGTGTGCATCTATATGTTGTTCTACATGCATTTATGAGTGTGCATGTGTGTGCATGCATGTGTGTGTATATATTTGTGTGTTAGTCTATTTTAGCATGTGCGTGTATTTTTGTGCGTGTGTGGGCATGTGTATGTATATGTGAGTGCATGTCTTTATGTGTGAGTATGTGTGCATGAGCACATCTATATTTCTAAGTATGTGCATGAGTATGTGTATATGCATTTGTCTATGTGCTTGTGCATATTTTATTTGTATTCATAAATAGGTCTATGAAAGTTTGTGTGTGTGCATGTGTGCATGCATGTTTGTGTGCATTTGTCTATTCATGCATCACTACGTGTGTGCATATATGTTTGTGTTTGTGTATGTACATTGTTGTGTGAGGGTGTGTGTTTGCATCTGCATGAGCATGTGTGTGCATGCGAGTATGCATGTACATGTGTCTATGCATGTGTGTTTATGTGTATGTATGTATGTGTGTGTGACTGTGCGTATATATGTGTGTATGTGTGTGTTAATGTGTGTGTGAATATGTGTATATCTGCATATGCGTGGGTATTTTCTTTTGTGTGTGTGCGAGGGTACATGCAAGCGTGCATGAGATACGTGGGTGCAAGCATGCATGTGCATGTGTGTGTGTGCATGTTTGTTTGCATGTGTATGTTTGTGTGTGATTGTGCGTGTGTGAGGGTGCATCTGTGCATAAGCATGTTGTGTGTATTATATGTGTTGTGTGTGAGTGTGTCTATATGTACACATTCTTATGGGTGTGGTTATGCATCTTTGTTTGCATGGTATGCATGAGCATGCATGGGTGTGCATGCATGTATGTATGGGAGTGTTTGTATTCATATGCATGTGTATACATTTTTGTGAGTGTGCAAGCATGTTTGTATGTGTTTGTGTGAGCATGTATGCATCTGTGCATGATTATAGATTCTTACACATGAGTACATGTGTTCATTCATGCATGCTAGTGTGTGTCAACATGTTAATGCTTGTGTGCCTATGCGTGTGTGTGTGTCCATGATGTGTGTGCATGTATGTGTATGTGGGATTATTTTGTACATGTAGGTACATGTTAGTATGTGTGGGCATGCATGTCTTTACATGTGCATATAAATATGTGTGCGTGTGTGTGTGTGTTTATCTATGTGTGTTGGTGTGTTTTATGTATGTGTTTGTATATGTTAGTATGCACATATGTATTTGTGTCATTGTGTAGGTGTTTTTGCATGTGTATAATTATATGTGCATGCATGCTTATGCATGCATGTTTGTAGGTGCACATGCGAGTTTTTGTGCTTCTGTGTGCATGGTTACATGCATGGGTTTGTGTGTCTTAAGGTGAGTCTGTTCATGCGTATGTTTGTGTGCTTGCTTGTGTGCGTATGCGTGGGTGGGTGGGTGTGTGCATGTATGTGTGTGAGTGTGTGTACATGTGTGCATGTGTGTGCATGTTCATGCATGCATGAATATGCATGATCTCTTGTGTGCATGTGTGTATGCCTAAGCATGTGTGTACATGTTCATGTGTGAATTACATGCACGTGTGTGCATGTGTGTGATTTTGGGTGTCTATGTGCATCCATGTATGTGCACATGTTGAGTGTGTGTGAGTATATGCATGCACGTATGCAAATCTGTGTGTTTGTGCTTGTGTGTTTGTGTTTGTAACAATTTGTATTGTTGTATTGATGTGCATGTCTGGGTGTGTATGTTGTTATGCATGTGCATGTGTGTACATGTGTGTGTGTGTCTAAGTGCAAGTGCATCTATGCATGCATGTGTATGTGTGTGTATGCATTATGTGTGCATTTGTGTGTGTGTGTGTAAGTGCATGCATAAGGTTGTGTGTGTGGATACGTGTGCGTGTGCATGTTCATGTGTGTGAGTGTTTGTGTGTGTTTGTATATGTGCATAATTTCTTATGTGTGGATAAGTGTATGCATCAAGCATATGTGTGGGTATATATGTGTTTGTGTATGCATGTGACAGTGCATCTATGTGTACATGTATGTCTATACATGTGTATTCACATTCATATGTGCACATGCGTTTTTTCATGTGTATATGAATCCATGCAGGAGGGTTTTCATGTGTGTGCATGGGTACATACATATGTGCGTACTTGTTTACATATGGGTGTGCCTTTGGTCTTGTGTTCATTCTTATGTTTGTGAATGGTAGGTGTATGTGCTTGGTTTTGTGTGTGTGCATGAGCACATGTGCGTGTGTGAATTTGCATGCATGTTTGTGATTCTATTTGTGCATTTTCTTTTGGGTGTGCGTGCATGCCTATGTTGAGTGTGCATGTGCATGTATGTGTATGGGTGTGCATGCTTGTGCATGTGTGTGCATACATCCATGTGTGAGTGTCTATGTGTGTGCATATATGTCTGAATGTGCTTATGAGTTCTGGCATGTGTGCTTGCATGTGTGTGTGTGCATGCATCTATTTATGTGCACATGCATGTGTATGGATTTATGTGTGTGTTTATGTTTGTGTGCATGTCATGTCTACACTCATGTGTATATGTGTATGTGTGTGTGTGTATGTTTAGGTGTATGTGCATGTTTGTGCTAGTGTGTGTGCATGTGTTTGTGTGTTTGTGCATGTGTGTGTACAACTTAGCACATGTGTATATTTATAATGCATGTTTGTGTATGTGTTCATGTGTGTGTGAGTGAGTATATGTGCGAGTGTGTGTGTGTGTATCTATATGTGCATATTTTAATGTGTGTGTGCCTTTAAGAAAGTATGCATTTTTATGTATGTGTGTGCATACATTTGTGTGTGCATTTGTATGCATTTGTACATATGTGTGCATGTGTGTGCGTGAGTACATGCACATGTGTTTGTGTGTGTTTTGTGCATGTCTCTATGTGTGCATGTGTGTATACATATTTTTATGTTTGTGTGTGCCTATATGTGCATAGTTGGACGTGTTTGCGAGTGTTTCTGTGTGCACGTGCTTTTGTGACTATGTGTGCACGTGTCTGACCAAGTTTATGTGTTTTCTTGTAAGAATGTGTGCTGCTAGCATCTGTGCCATGTGTGTGGCTATGTATGTGTTTTGGTGCACTTGCATGTCTGTGTGCTTGTGTGCATGTTCATGTTTATATGTGTGTTTGGACATGTGCATGCATCTATGCATGTATGTATGTATGTTTGTGTGTGTGTGTGTATGTTTGAACATGTGTGTGCATGCATGGGTGTGTGCATTTGTGTCTATGTGTGCATGTGTCTGTGTGCATGCATCTTTGTGGTTATGTGTGCAACTTTGTGTGTGTGTATTCATAGGCTTGAGTGTGTGTGGGACTATGTGCATGTGGGTGAGTGTGTGTGCATGGGTGTGCATTCGGACATGCCTATATGTGTGTGTGTGCATTCAACTATAATGTGGTTATGTTTGTGCATGTGAGCATATATGTATACATCTATGTGTACTTGCTTGAGTGTGTGTATGTATGTGTGTATTTTTACATTTCTATGTGCATGTGTGAGAATGCACATGTGGATGTGCATATGTAAATACATACATGTGTGTGTGCATATATTTCTTTGTGTTCTTGTAAAAAAGTGCGCATGTGTGCAAGTGTGTGTTTCAAAATGTGTGCATGGTTGGGATTATTTTTTAGGGTTGTGTGAGCATGTGCTTGCATGCATGAGTATGTGTGTGTGCATGTTTGTACATATGAGTGTGCATGTGTTTGTGTAATCCAATGTGTGTAGGTTTGTGTGTGCATGTGTGCACATGTGTGTGCATTTGTATGTGCATACATGTGCATGCCTATGCATGAGTATGCACATGTTTGTATAAGTGTGCATGTGTGAGTGTTTTTGTGTGTGCATGCATTTGTATGCATATGTTTGTGCATATGTGTGTATGTAAGTGTATTTGTAAGTATATCTTATTGTTTGTGCATGTTTGTGTTTAGGCACACTTTTGTGTGTGTTTGCATTCGCACTTGTGTATGTGTGTGCATGTGTGTATCTACATGCAAGCATATGTGTGAGTGTGTATTTGTGTGTAGTGCATGTGTGCATTTGTGTTATTGTCTGAATGTGTGCATGTTTGTGTGTGTATGTGTGATTGTGTTAGTGTATGAATGTGCATGTGTTTTTACTTTTGCATGCATGTGTGTTTGTGCATGTTTGTACTTGATATATGTGTGTGTGTGTGTGCACAGGTGTGCACATATGTGCATATGTGTTTATGCATGAGTGTGTACGTGTGTGTGCATCTGTGTGTGTGTTTTGGTTTATGTGAATGTGCATGTGTGTGCATATGTGACTGCATATATGTGTGTGTGTGTGCACTTGTGCATACATGTGTGTGTCTATATGTTTCTATGCATGTGCAAGTGCATTTGTGTATGAGTATGCAAAAAATTTGCATATGTGTGCATGTACATATTTGCATGCATATATGTGTGTACATGTTTGTGAATTTGCTTTTATTGCTTTGTGCTTTAACATGCATGTGCATGTGTGTGTATGTGTGCATGTACATTTGTGTTCATGTGTGTGTGTGTGTGCATTGGTGTATGTGTGTGAGTGCATGTACATTTGTTTGTGCGGGTCTGTGTGGGCATGTGTTATTATACATTCTTTTGAGCATGTTTGAGTACATGCTTCCATGTGTACATGCATGCATGCATATGTATACACACACATGTGAGTCTGGGTGGGTGTGTATGTATTTGTTTATGCATGTATGTGTCTATGTGTGAATATGAGGGTTCGCAAGTATGTGCATGTGCATGTGTGCTATGTGAGCATTTGTGCATCTGTATGTGTGGCCAACTTTGTGACCATATGCATGCATGTGCGTGTGTATATGTGTGCATGCTTATATGCATGTATTTGTATTTGTGGGTGTGCATGTGTGTACATGTGTGTGTGGGTGTGTGCACCTGTGCACACATGCATGTATGTGCATGTGTTTATGTGCATCTATTTTCATATAAGCATTTGTGTATGTGTGCATGCATGTGCATATCCATGTGTGTACACGTATTTGTGTGCATTTGTATGTGTATGTGTGCACATGTCTGAGTGCATGTGTGCATATGTGTGTGCATGTATGTATGAAAGCATGAATGTGTTTTGATATTTGTGTATGTGTAGCTATGTGTATGTATATGTGTGTGTGTTTGTGCATGTGTGCTTGTTTGCATATGAATGCTAGTGTGTTTGTGTATGTGTGTGTGTCGATGCATCTATGTGTGTGTATATTTGTGTATGTATGTGTGTATGAATGTGTTTTTATTTGTGTGTAAGCATGCACATGTGCTCTTGTGTATTTTTTGCACGTATACATACACTTGTGCATGTGCATATGTGTGTATTTATGCATGTGTCTTTGTGTGAATGTGTGCATGTGTGTCTATATATGTGCATGTGTAGATGTATCTATGTACATGTGTATGTGTGGTTGTGTCTATGCATGCATGTGTGTTTGTACATGCTTGTGCATGTGTATGTGTAAGCACTTGTGTGAGTGTGCATGTATTTTTGTGCAAACATTTATGTACGTTTCAGTTTGGGTATGTGCGTGTCTATGAACCTATGTTTGTGTGTGTGTGCCTATGCCTGTGCATGTGCATAAGTGTGCTTGTTTGTGCATGTGCATGTGTGTGCATGTGTATATGTGTGTGTATGCATGTATATGTTTCTGTGAGTGCATGTATGTGTGTGCACATGTGTTCCTATGTGTGCATCTGTGTGGATCGATACATTTGTGTGTGCAAGCATGAGTTTGCATACATGTCTGTTTGGCTAGTGGTAGTGTGTGTCCATGTGCATGCGCATGTGTGTACGATTGTGTGCATTTCCTTGTGCGTGAACATATGCATGTATGATTGTGTGTATTTCCTCATGTGTATGTATACGTGTGTGCATTTGTTTGTGTGTATATATGTATGTGTGCATGCATGGGGTGTGTGTTTGTATGTGTGTGTACTATGTGTGCTTATGTTTTGTGTATCATGATGCATGTGTGCATGTAGGTGTGCAGGTATAGGTGTGCATGTGCATGCGTGTGTATGTGCATGCGTGTGTATGTGCATGCGTGCATGCTTGTATGAATATATGTGAATGTGTGCACATATGTGTGCATGTTTGTGCGTTATGTGTGCATGTGTTTGCATTTGGTTAGTTGTGTGGCTAAATGTGTGTGCATGTGTGAGTGCATATTCATGTATGTATGCATGTTTGAGTGTGCATGTTCTCTTGCACGTGTGCTTGCTTGAGTGCATTTGTGTTCCTATGTGTTGCTTTGTGTGTGTGTGTGTTGTTGTGTGGGAGTGCTTGTGTGTGTGTGTGTGCAAACGTGTGTGGTTATACATGTGCATGTATACACATTATACGTGTGTCTACGTACATTTGCATGTATGCATGTGTGGGTTTTTGTGTGTGTGCATGTGCATGTGTGTGTGTTCGGGTGCACAAGCATGTGTCTAGGGTATGTGTGTGGGTTTGTATGTGTGTGTGTGTGTGTTTGTGTGTGCATATGATTGCATGCATTTGTGTGTATTTGTAGACATGTGTGTGTATGTGTGTTTGCATGTGTTCATTTATGTGAGTGTTTGTGTGTGTGTGTATGCTTGCATGGGGGTATGTATGTGTGAGTACATCCGTGTATGTGTGAGTGTGTGTATGCTTGTGTGCATGTGTGCATGTGCATGTATTTGATTATGCATATGTGTGTGCATGCCTGCATGCCAGTGTGTGTGCTTCTATGTTTATGTATGTGAGTGTACGTGTGTGTATGAGCATGTGCGTGTGTGTTTGTACTTATGTGTTTGCACGTGTGTGTGTGTGCATATTTTTGTGTGTGTTTGCAAGCATGTGCCTTCTTGTGTTTACATGTTCATGTGTGTGTGTGCATGTTTGTGACTATGTTTGTGCATGTTTTTGCATTTGTGTGCATGTTTTTGACTATGTTTGTGCATGTTTTTGCATTTGTGTGCATGTGTGAGTTCGTGTTTGCTCCTTCATGTGTGAGAGTGTGTTGATGCATGTGTGTGTGGTTTTGTGAGTGTCTGTGTTGTTATGAATATGCATTTGTGTATACATGGTTGTGTGCATGTGTATGCATTCATGCACAAGTGTGTGTTCATGTGTGCATATGCATGTACGTGATTGTGCTTGAGCATGTTTTCACATGTGTGTTTATGCGTGCGTGCTTGTGTGTGTGTGCATGTGTGTGCACATTATTGTGTGCTTATGTATACACCTTTGAGTGTGTTAATGCATGTACAGAAGTGTGGGTGTGCGTGTGCATGTGTGTGTGTTTGTGAGTATGTGTGTATATGTGTGTGTGTGTGTATGTGTGTGCATCTCCATGTATGTGTGCATAATTGTGAGTTTCTATGCTCATGAGTGCATTTGTGTGTGCATGTGTTCATGTGTGCATGTGTGGGGTGCATGTTTGTGTGCATTTGTGTGTACATGTGTTTGTGTGCATGTGCATGCATGCGTGTGTGTAAGCATGTACGTGTCAGTGTATGTGTGTGTACTTGTGTATGTAGGTGCATCCATGGGTGCTAATGTGAGTTTGTTTATGTGTAAGCATTCTTATGTGTGTACTTTTGCATGTGCATGCACGTGTGTGTATACATGTGTGTAGATAGAAGTTCATGTGCATGTGTGTGTGTGTGTGTGCATATATGTTTGTACATGTATGTATGAGTGCTTGTGTGTGCACATGCAAAGGCATTTGTGTGTGTGTCTATGTGTGTGCTATTTGTGAATGTCTACATGTTTTTGGGTGTGGGTGTGGGTGTGTGTATTTCAAGTGCATGTTCCTGTGTGTGTGTTCGCATGCATGTCTATATGCTTGCATTTGTTTGTATGTATGCTTGTATGTGCATGTGCATTCTTGTATGTGTGTGATGCTGATGTGCATATGTGTGTGCATAGGGGTATGTGGTTATGCTCTTGTAAGTTTGTATATGTGTGAGTGTGGGTGTTTATGTGCTTATCATGTGTGCATGCATTTGTATATGTTTTTATGTGTGCATGTGTGCATGCATGTCTGTGGAGACATGAGTGTGTTGGTGTTTATGTGTGTGTGTGTGTCTTAATGCAAGCATATGCATGTGTGCTCTCTTATATATCTGTGTATGTGTGAGTGTGCAGGTGCAAGTATTTGTTTATGTGTGTGGGTGTGTGCATGTGTGTGTCCATGCAGACATGCTTGTGTGTGTGTACCCGATTCAGAAGTTCCAGGTATCTCAAGAAGTTCCCCTGTGTGCATGTGAGTGTGTCAAAGATCACATGTGAATGTGAGATTGTGTTCATGTGCGTTTATGTGTGTGGGTGAATGTGCATGTGTATGTGCACAAGTATGTGTGTGTGCATGGGCGCATGCATGCATATGTCTACATATGTGCATACACATGTGTGCGTGCATGTATTCATGCATACGTGCATCCATGTTTCTATATTTTCTTATGCATATGTGTGTGTGTGTGTGCATGTGTGTTTGTGTGTATACAAGTGTATGTGCATGTGCTTGTTGACACATATTTTTATGTTTCTGTTTACATGTTTATGCATGGGCATGTGCATGTTGATGGCTGTGAGTTTGCACATATGTGTGCATGCACGAGTGTGTGTATGTGTGTGTGTGTGTGTGTGTGTGTTTTTCTGTGCATGTGTGTGTGTATTAATGCATTAATGTGAAAGTGTGTGTGTGTGTGCTTGTCTGTGTGTGCATATGTCCATGTATGCATTTATGCATGTGTTTGTGTTTTTACATGCATATGTGTGCTTATATGTATTTGTTTGCATGAGTGTGTGAGCATAGTTGGTTATGGATGTATGTATGCATGAATGTGTATGTGTGCATGGGCATGTGCATGTGTTTGTATGCCTATATGTTTTTGTGTGAGTACTTTTATGATTGTGTATGTATGTGCTTATGCATATTTAGTATCTTGGAATGCATTATTCCCATACAATTTGTTGAATTGGATCAATTTTTTTATTTTAATTTTTGTATATTATTGTGTAACTCTAAATCCCTTACTATGAGACATTTAAATTTGTTTGAATTAGTTTTTTTATATTACTTCAATTAATCTCATTTTAGCACTAATATATATTTATATAATATTAAAACAAAAGCATTTTAGTATTTGTATTTATTTATTTTAGTAATTCATAATAATTCCCATTAACATAAAATCAACATGAAACAAATATTGTTGGACACACCTTAACAAGCTATATTCATTTTTTAAAATTTTTAAACTTTTATTTGTTTTTGGCTTGGGCACTCTTAATGAGTTACTTTGATTTATACCAGATTTAATGATAGAGGATTTTTCACTCAATGCCCTTGGTATATTGGAATGCCTGTCTCCAAAAATTTTCCTCATTTTTCATGCTCTGTTGCCTTAATTTGGATATATTAAAATGAAAATCAAATATTGCTCTTCTATGGTATTTTAATCACTTTGTTTATGTTATATTACATCACTTAATAATATCTCATTTTAGCTCTATTATACATTTAGTTAATATTTGAATAATAATTTTTCATTATTTTTTTTATTTAACTTTTTAGTTTGTAGTAACTCCAAAAAAGGTCCATTTCAAAAAAAAAAAATTCTATGCACTTATTTAGGTTGGGTTGACATAATTGAATATTCATTTTTAAATTTTCAAATATTTTTATTTTTCATAGCTTTGGAATACTCTATGAGATGTTTCTATTTGTACCTAAATTTATGGTGTAAGATGTTAGTTTGTACAATTTAGTATCTTGTAATAATATTTTTTTATACATATTGTGATTTATTCTAATTTTTTGTTCTGAATTAGTTATATTTCTATTAAACTCTAGCTCACTTCACGTGTGACTTCTGATATGATCTTATCACATTGAAGCTTTAATATATATTCACATAATGCAAAAAATTAGTAATTATTTTTTATAATTCTATACTTTGGTATTTGGTAATACTTGAAAAAAATGTCTGATTGAGATGAAAGAACATCATTGGACCCTTCCTAATGAACACTATCTAATTAAATATTCATTCTTAAAATTACATGTAGTTTATTCTTATGGTTTTGGCATAACTTATGAGTTATTTTCACTCATCAGATTTAACTATCAAGAACATTACTCTAGATTCCCTGGTGTCATGGAATGCCACTTTCTTATACAATTTATCTTATATCTTCAACTTTTCAACTTTGATTTGCTTTCATCATGTTGTAAGGCACAACTGCATGTCATGTAGCATATACATCACTTTGATTTAGATATGTTACATTGCTTCAATTTATCATTTTTGGGATTACTTTTGTAATTTACGACAATTTCAAACAATGTGTGATACAAAAATAGTTGTTAGTCCTATTTTGACTAGATCTATGCAATTAAAAAATAATTAAATATTTTAATTTCTTTTATTTTGTTATAATTTATGAGTTTTTTGGGTTAAAAGTTTTATGATTTCAATAATGTTAGATTCAATCTCCATAGTATCATGGAATGTGACAACTCTAAAATTTTATCTAATTTATTCAAAGTTTTTTACTTTTATTTCATTATATTACTAAGAAACTCTAACTCTTCTCTTGTGTGACATTTATCTCACTTTTATTAGTTTAGATTATGTTACTTCAATTTATGACATCTTAATCTAATATATATTTTATATGATATTAAAATAACATTTTTTATTATTTTCTTTTTAGTTTGTTAATTCATAATAATTCTAAATGAGGCCCAATGGAGACAAATCAAATGTTATTTTACCAATCTTGATAAGCTATATCAAATTAAGTATTCATTTTTGTATTTTTCTAATTATTATTTTCTTGTGTTTTTTGGCATGCCTTAAAGAAATTTTTGATTTGCATGTCATTTGAAGGTTTAGATTGTTGCATTTCATCTCCATAATATCACGAAGTGTAGCTTTCATAACCAATTTATCTCATTTCTTCAAATTTCTTGCCTTGATTTCATTATATTACAATGAAACATGAAATATATTTGACTATGGCCTTCACATTGCCCTGAATTTATTACATAGCATTCCTTCAATTTACACATCTCCATTTTAAAATATATTTATATAACATTCAAATAATAATTTATTATTATTTATTTCTATTTAATATTATAATTCACAATAATTCAAAATTAGGTTCGATTAGTAAAAATGAAATATCATTGGACTAATCTCCACGACCTATATCTGACACGAACTTCCTTTCTCTTTTTTATGTTGTTTTTTTTCTCACATTATACACTATTTGTTTCATACTCTATTTAATGATTAATAAAGTCAACTCGATCTCCTTAGTTTGCTAGATTGTAACTACATTGTAAAATGTTTCAAATTTTATCAGTAATCTTGTTTATATTTGATTATATTACATTACTTCAATTTATATCATTTCAATTTTAGGATACATTTATAAGTAAAATAATATTTTTCCTATTTAAGCTTATTTAACTTGAAAACTTTTTGTGTTTTAATAGGAGATTTAATTAAAACTAAAGAGCCATAATTAAACATGTGTTGATGGGTTCTATCTAATTAAATAATAATTTTTATATTTGTAAACATTTTATTTCCTAATATTTTGTCATGTTATTCGAGATATTTTTATTCATACCGTACTTATTAATAAAGAATGTTACACTTAGTTTTCTTAATATCTTTAATGGCAACTACCTTATAAAATTTATCTAATTTTTTTAAAAAGTTCCACTTCGATTTTTTTATATTAATATGAAATTGTATATATACTCACGTCTGAACTTTACATCAATTCTATACGGTTATATTACAATGCTTCAACTTATCTCATTCGAAATATAATAAATATTTATTTCATGTTAATATATAAATTTATTATTACTTATACTTATTTATTATGGAAATACATATTAATTCCCTATGAAGATTGATCTAAACTAAGTAAATATTATTGGAGTCATCCATATCAGCCTTATCCAACTAAATTTTATCTTTAAATTTTTGAATATTTTATATTTTATGGATCTGGATCACTTTACTTGTCATTTTGAGTCTTACTGAATTAATAATTGAGGAAGTTACACATGATCCTTTATCTTTGATTTGGTTTTAAGAAATTTCTTCCTTTATGACATTTCGATTTTGTTGTATTAGATTTATTCAATAATTGGATTTGGCTTTTACAACATTTTCATGTTCTTCATGTGACATTTTGTTTCTTTCCTTATTTCATGATAAATGATGTTACACTTGATCCTCTTTATTTCAATTAATACAACATTTGAATATATTTTATCTCACATCTTGAAACTTTTTGGATTACTTTTCTAATTTTACCAATTAACTCTACATCTTCCCTTAGGTGCCGTTTGGACAATCTCGATTTGGTTATATATATGATATCAATTTCTCTTTTTCTTTCTTTAATATATAATTATTGGATTGAAATAATAAGTTATCATTATTTAAGCTTATTTACTTCCTTAATTCTTAAAAATTTTGAACAAGTTCTAATTTGGTTAAAATAAGTGTCATTAGTATCATCTTGATGTCTTTATTAAGGTTAAGCTTTTATTTCTTTAGGTTTAGATAATATATTTTCTAGTACATTAGTGCCATTCATGAGATATTTCAAATCTTATATGAATTAATGATTGAGGGTGTTATGACCAATTTCCTCTGAATCTTAGAATGTAACTTTCCTATAAAGTTTTTCTTATTTTGTAAAATGTTTTACTTTCATTTGGTTATAATGATACGTAACTAAAAATCACTTCTTTAATCATTATATTAATATAGTAATTTCAATTATCTAATGTGATTTATCTAATTTAATTTTTCATACATATTTATTTAATAATAAGATAATATTATATTAAAATTTGTTCTTATTTATTTTGGTAAATCATTGTAGCACTAATGGTTGTTTGATAGAGACAAAGCAAACGTTGTTTGAGTTGTGTTGATGAACCTTATCCTATTAAATATTTACTTCAACATTCTAAATTTTATTTTATAGTGGTTTTGGCTTGATTTATGGAAAATTGTTATTTCTAAATCATTTGATGATCGAGGATGTGGCACTCAATGTCTTCGATATAATGGAATGCAATCTTCACTTAGAATTTATCAAATTTTGTGAATTTATTGAATTGACTTTGTTATCTTAATATGAAACTCTACATCTATTCTCCTGTCACTTTTTTATCGTTAAGATTTGGTTATATTAGATTGCTTCAATTTATTTCTTTTCAACATTAACTTATATTTATTAAATATTACAATAACTATTTAATATTTTCTACTTACATATTTTTCGCAATTTGCAAATGTTCAAAACATGGTCCAAACAAAACGAAGCAAATGTCGTCGGACTCATCTCTATGAGATCGATCCAATTTCATTTTCATGCCTTTATAATGAATTATTTAATATTCTAAGATTTCAATAATTTTCGAGAAATTATAAACAACACCTAATTTAGTTATTGTGGTTTCACCTAATCACCATGGTATCATGCAATCCAACATTTTCCTATAGTTTATCTTATATATTCTATTTTTTCTTTTATTTTATTGTGTAATTATGTTACTCTAAATCTCCTCCCCAATGACTTTTACTTTGCTTTGGCTTGGTTAAATTGTATTACTTCAATTTACCTCATGTTAGATTTTATATATATTTACTTCTAATTTAAAAAATATCTTTTTATTAATTAATGTTATATACTACTATAATGCAGAATAATTCCAAATGAGATTTGATTGGGACTAAATAAACATAATTAAATAGATATAAACTTGCAAAATTAAATTAAATATTATTTGTTATATGCTTTAAATCTCTTCTTCTGCTGCCATTATATCTCCTTTGTTGGCTTATATTATATTGACTCAACTTATCTCATGCCATCTTTCATATATATTTATTAAATTTAATAAAATACTTTATTAATAGTTATGTTGATTCTTCATGCAATTCACATTAACTAAAATGAAATCTAATGGAGATGAAAAACATTTCATTACAGTTTCCATAACACTATTGAATTAATTATTCTATTGTATACTTTAAAATATTTTATTTTCTAAAGTTTTGGTATGCTTCAAGAGATATTTTGATTAATAAAAAATTTGATAAATGAGAATGTTACACTCAATCACTTTTTCATAGAATTACTCTTTCAAATTTATCAAATATTTTGCTTTGATTGGCTATATAGTATGAAACTCTAAATCTTCTATCTTGTGACTTTTATATTAAATTAATTTGGTTTTATTATATAGCTTTAATTGATTTTATTAAAACTTTATTAATCATTTACTTAAAAATAAATTTATAATTTATTACTATTTATTCTAATATATTTTGGCAATTTATAGTATTTGGAAATGAGGTTTATTTGACATAAAACAATAATCATTGAAAATATCTCAGTAAAATCTATCTAACTAAATATTTTTTTTTCTAGTTTTAAATATTTTTTTCTCGAAAAGTTTAGAACATTTTGTGAGCCTTTTTTTGGTACCTAATTTTCTGGATAAGCATAATACACTTGATCTCCTATGCATCTTGAATTGTAACTTTTTCTTATAATTTATCTATTTTCTTAAAATTTTTCTTTACATTTGTTTAAATTATAAAGTAACCCTAAGTCTCCTCTCCTATCAAATTTGCATTATATTTAATAAGTTTTATTAGATTATAACAATTTTTTTCATTACACATTTTGACATATATTTTCTTAATATTAAAAAATATTTTGTTATTTTTTTGCTTATATTGGTAATTGGAAATAATTTTAAATGAGGTCCAATCAAGAAAAAGAAAACATTATTAAGAAAGTCTCACTTAGCTCTATCTAACTAAATATTTATTTTTTATTTTTTAAAATATTTCATATCTAATTATTTTTGGATGTTTTATGAGTTATTTTGATTAATATGAATTTTGACAGTTGTGGATATTACACTTCAACTTTTTTTTGCAATATAATATTTTTATTCAATTTATTTAATTCATTTAAATCTTTTGCTTTGGTTTGGAAATATTGCACACTACTCTAAATCTTCTCCTATATGACTTTTACAATTCTTTGATTTAATTGTTTTGAAGTTTTTAAATTTATTTCATTTAGTTTTAATATATATAAACATAATATTTAACTAGTAATGTATTATTATTTATGTTTATTTATATTTATAATTAATAGTAATTGTAAACAATGCCTAATCGAGAAGAAACACAAGTCCCTAAAGTCATCTTAATGAGTACTATCAAACTAAAAATTCATTTATAACTTTTTTTTATTATTCTTCCCTTTGTTTTGCCTTTTTTTACAAAACCTCTATATTCATGGATGATTTTGGGAATGTAGATGTTAAACTCATTATCCTTAGTCTGTTAAAATGGTTGTTTTTGAAAAAGTTTATGATTTTTCCCAAAATCTTTTTCTTTAATTTTGTAATAAACTACAAAGTTGGACTTGATTATAATTTTTATTTTAATATTTTTCAATGAAGATTTAATATATATTCTTCTAAATCAGAAATAATAAATTGTTATATTTATAGTTATTTATTTTTTTTAAGTCATTATAATTTTAAATGATGTCTAATCAACATGACAAACATTATTAGAGTCATTACGTTGAGCTCAATATATTTAATGTAATTTTCATGTTTTTCTTATTTAATTTATTTAGTATATGATTTGATGATATAGGATGTTAAGCGTAATCACCTTAACATTGTGAAACATAAAATTCTCATTCAATTTATCTTATTTCGTTATATGTTTCACCTTTATTTTGGTATTTTACTAAGTAACTTAGTATCTCCTTTCATTTGAAAATTATATAACAAAGATTTTGTTGGATTTTTTATTTTTTGTTTATTTTATTCTATATTTACTTGATAATTAAACAATAGTTTTTATTACTTTTGTATATTTTAGTTTGTAATATAAAAATTTCAAAATAAAGGTTTATTGAGTTAAAACATGTCCTTGGACTCATTTGAACAAGTAATATCTTATTAAGTATTGATACATAGTTTTCAAAATAATTTATTTTCTATGGATTTAGCGTGCTTTGCTGCAAATTTTATTTTCTTCTTGATTTTATAATAATGTAGGATATTATATTTGATCATTTTATGATCTCATAATGTAATTTTCTCATATAATTTATTTGATTTCTTGATTTTTGTTAGCTATATTACAATGTAACTATACATCCTTCTCATATGCCACCTAGATAATTTTATTTTTGTTAAATTGTATTGGTTTAATTCATCTCATCATACTTTTAATATTTACTTAATATTAAGACAATTTTTATTGATGTAATTAATTTGGTAATTGAAAGTAATTCTGAACAAGGTCCAATCAGGAGTAAACAAATGTAGTTGGTCCCTTCTTGAGAAGTCTTATCTAATTAAATATTCATTTTTTTTATTTCTAAATATTTTATTAAATAAGGCTTCTGCACACTTCGTGAAAAATATTGATTCATTCCTAATTTAATTATTGAGGTGGTTGCAGTCATCATCTCCTTAGTATCTCTAAATGCAACTTTCCTATGTAATTTATCTCATTTTTTATTTTTTTTATTTTTATTAGGTTATTTTGTTATTTATGTGAACAACTACTTTTTTTTATATTTCCGTATTTTTTATTTATTTTTTTAATATTTCTTCAATTTGTCTTATCTAAAAATAATATATTTCTTTATTATTAACAAATTTTTTTTTGTTATTTTAGCTCAATTATTTTGGTGCTTTGTAGTAATTTCATCTGACATACATTGGATATAAAACAAATGTCATTGGACACTTCTCCATGACTTCCATAAATTTAAATATTCTACTCTATATTTTTAAATACTTTCTTTTTTTGGTGGTTTGCATGACTTAAAAGGCATTTTTTACTACCTAATTTGATTATCATGGATCTTATGCTCAATCTACTTTGTATCTACAAAGTTAAATTAGTTATTACAATTTAATTCCACGTCTCGTCTCATATAACTTCTACACTGCTTCGATCTGACTATAGTGTGCTGCTTCAACTCAATTAATTTCAGCTTCCTATTCTTAATACTAAAAAATAATTTTTTTGTTACATTTGATTATTTACTTTAGTAATTTATAGTAGTGCAATAGGATTTTTGATCTAGATGAAACAATTAGCTATTAAACATGCATTAATGAGCTCTTTCCTTTTAAAAATTATTTTTTAAGATTTTTTACTTTTTTATTTTCTATGATTTTGTAAATTTCACAAGACACTTTTATTCATAGTTGATTTGGTGATTAAAGACTTACACAAGATCTCTTTAGTCATTTTGAATTCAACTATTCCCATAAAAATTATCTCTTTTATTGAAATGTTTTTCTTTTATTTCTTCATATCACTATGTAGGTCTGACTCTACTCCCACGTAACTTTTACATAACTTTAAATTGGTCATATTATATTGCCTCAATTTATACCATTTTAGATTTAATGTATTTTTACATAATATTAAAATATTTTTTTATTATTAAAGTCTTTTAAATTTGGGAATTAGTAGTAAATGGAAAAGTTGTCTAATTGAAATGAAGCAAATTTTGTTGGACATTCCTTTAGGAGCTCTCTTAAACTAAGTATTAATTTTTATATTTTAAAAAATATTTATTTTTTGCAAGGTTTTAGTGAATATTTTACTTATCATTTTTTGGCAATTGAGGAGATAAAGCATGATCTTCTTAGTATATTATAATTCAACTTTCCTAAAAAAATTATCTAATTTTATTAAATATTTTTCTTTTATTTGGTTCTCTAACTAGAAACTATAACTATTTTGTCATGTGACACTTCCATCAATTTCATTTTGTTGTCTTACATTAATAGTTTATTATTCTTTATACTTCTTTACTTTTCTTTTTCATGCAAATTACAAATGAGGTTCTATGAAGCTGAAAAAAACCTTTATTAGACTAATCACTATGAAATATATTACAATGAAACACTAGTTTGCTCTTATTTATTTCTTCCAATACAATTTATCCAATTTATTCATTTTTTTAATTAGGCTATATTGCTACGTAACTATAAATCATCTTTAGAAAGACCATGAGAATGTCTTTATTTCGTTATATACATTGCTTCATTTTATCTCAATTATATATATATATATATATTTAGTTACCATTAAAATAATAACTTATTATTATTTATTCCAATTTGCATTTGTTTCATTTTAACTAGTGCTACTAAATTTTTTATTCTACAATTTTTTTCCTACTATTTTGGCAAGCTTTACACAACAATTTGATTCAAACCTGGATTGACGATTGAGGAAGTGAGAGTCAAAATCCTTAATTGTTTGATTGAAATTTTATGTGCAATTTATCTTATTTATTTATATTTTATGCATTAATCTAGATATATCACTATGAAACTCTATTCCTTCTTCCATTTTCCATTTACATTAGTTTGATTTGTTTATATGACATTATCTTCATTTATCTTACTTATTATTTGATAAAAGTTAATTTGGATTTATTTAATTTTTAATACATTGGTTAATTTTGTATCGACAAGTTTTATCAAATTAAATAATCACTAATTTTATTTTTAACTATCATATATTCTAGTGTTTTCATATATGTTGTGGGGCATTTTAATTTGGAGCCGATTTAATGATCAAGAAGTTTACACCTCATCACTTTAGTAACTTACAACACATCTTTCTTATACAATTTGTCATATTTATTCAAATCCTTTTTTTGATTTAGTTATATTAAATTAATTTAATTATCTCATTTTATCTTTTCCATATAGTTTTTTAAATTAAATTTAAAGTTATTTTTCTAAGCTTATGCTTCAATACTTTTTAAATTAAAAAAAACTTCCAATCAAATGAATTGCTACTAATTAATATTTTGATCCAATTTAGAAGGCATTTTAATTCCTACATAATTTGTTAAAAAAGTTATGACACTCAATCTCTTTATTGCCTTTGATTGAAATGTTAATATACAATTTATCTCATTTTTTCAAATTTTCATTTTGATTATATTGCATTACAATGCAACACTAATTCTCTTCTTATGTGGCAATTACATTACTTTAGTTTTGTTATATTATAATATATCAATTTATCAAATTTTAACTATAAAATATATTTTATTAATGTTAAAATAATGACAGTTTTAATTATATTTATTCTTTTTGTAATTTGTAGTAATTCTAAACATGTTTTGAATTGGAAGAACAAATGTCAGTAGCTTCAATTCTATCAAGTCTATCTATTTAAGTATTTATTTTTTCATTTTTAGATATTGTATTTTTAGGATTAATGCATATTTTATAAAACTTTCTTATTGGTAAATGTTATGACAACCTTTGATATTATAGACAATATCCATAATAACATGGAATATAATTTTTCTTATAATTTCAACTATTTCCCTAAATTTTTATCATTTAATTTATTACTACACAATGATAATTTAATACTCATCTCATTTTACTTTTACATCATTTTGATTTAGGTTTTTTATTTTATTAATTTATTTATTCAATATTGAAAAAGTTATCAAATGTTTATTATTATTTATTATGTGATTTATAATTGTTCCAAAAGAGGTTTGATATTGAAGAAAAAATTTTGTTAGACTCATCTCGATGATCATTACCGCAAATAAACATTTTTACATTTTTTAAATATTATTTTCTTTATTTGTTACTCATTTTATGGGACATTTAAACTCAAAGTAGCAATGATGAAAGAGTAAGGGAGTGAATTTATTAGGAGGAGAGTTAGTGTTATACAAAGAAACTAAGAGACAATGAAAGACAAAGATAGAAGGAATAGACTATGAGTGAAGTCTTATATAGAGAAAAGAAAGGAGGAAGAGATGAAGAGAAGAGATAGATGGGGAATAAGTTAGAAATGGAAAAAAATTAGGGAGGCAAAGAGTGATAAATAGTTTAGTGATGGAAATGAAGTAGATAGGGTAGATTTTGTGGTTAAAGAAATAGACAATAAAGAGAAAGTATTAGAACAAGAAAAGATAAAAGTATAATGGTCATAAATAAAATTGTTAGTTCGTGAAGGGAATAAGGAGATGACAAAGATAGTAAGGGTGAGAGAGAAGATAGAGGTAGCATTGGAATAACTTATAAAAATATAAGAGAAGAGAGAGTTGAAGTGTCTAAGGGTCTAAAAGGTTAAGAGATATGGCTCAAGAAATGGAAGGTGAAAGAATAAGAGTGATAAAGGGGGAAAAGATTTAAGTTAATGATAAAAAAAGCATATATGTGAAGGGATAATAAAGGTGAGAAAACAAAGAAAAGGAGAGATAAGGAAGAAAATTAGAGAGTGAAGAGAGTAAAGAATTGAGTGAGAGCATATAAATGATGGAAGAGAAGCTAGAAAGAGAGATTTATGGGATAAAAAGTGGGAGAGAGAATGGAGAGTAATGAAAAGCATGATATAGAGATTGAGTGATAGAGACAAAGAAATATAAAATGTGAGAGCATTTCATAAATGTAGAGAAGGCATGGAGAGGCAAAAAAGATGAAGAAATACTAAAAGTACACTATGCATCACAAAGGGATAATGGAAAGATAACATTAGAGTGAGATAGAATAGGAATGAGGAGGGAGAAGGTAAGTGGAGGAGGATGAGAGATACAAAAGATGGAAGAGGGAAATATCAGAAAATGAAAAGGTAGTGTCAAAAAAATATGGTTGTGATAGAGAAGGGAAATATATAGATATAGAAACTACAATAGAGAGTAACACAAAGTGGGAAACCAAGTAATTGCAAACTGTGAGAGATGGGGTCATAGAACAAAGAAAGCCATAAAAAGTGGGAGAAATCGTGGTAAAATTATAGAAATGATCAAAAGTGAAGATAGAGGGAGAAGTTGAACAAGAGACAATAAGAAAGGGCTAAATGTAATTATGAGATTATATGAGTAAGAAAATAGTGGTGCAGAATAAAGTGAGATATAGTAGAGTAAGAAAACTTATGTGAATAAGTATAATGTTTAGAAGAGTGAGAGCAAGAGATTGCATTATAAGAAAGAGTGAACAACCACATAAAGAAGGGAAGCCAAAAATAATAAATTTGTTTAAAATTAAGGAGGACAAAAAATATGTAGAGAGACATATAAAAAGATATAAAGAGACGTGGTATAGCACATACTACAAGAGACTTAGAAATCAATAAAAGGACATGAACTCGTTAACAATGAGAGATACATAGAATAGTGAGATGAGGGACAAAGAGTAAGACAATTATGAGATGAGGGATAAAATTTATTAATTTCTTTTGAAATTCCCTTGAAGAATTTTAATGCAATATAATTAAAATTGATTTGATTAAATATTTTAATTATGTTATAATAAATTCACTAATTTAATTTCTATTATTAATTAATTTTGCATTATTTACTGTAATAAAAACTTGTTAGACTTAGTTTTTGCATTTGGATCTTATGTGCTTAGTAGATATCTATATAACTTTTTCTTAATTATGATAATGAAAATGAAGAGTAATAAATAATTGTTAAAAGTAGTTTAAGTGTAAGAATAATAAATACTTTGTACTAATATCTTTGATGAAATTTATTAGAAATTTTTTTCATATAATTATTGATGATAATTATAATAATTCATTCTTATACTTATAATGATTAGTTATAAAGAAAACACTTGTAATTATAACTACAAAATAAATTTACCTATTAGTATTCTATTTTCCTTGATTATTTATTAAATTCCTTATGTGATATAATTAAGTAATAATTAATTTATTAATATCATAAATAACATTTTCTTAAATATTCATTTTTAAGTTTCTTAACTATTACTATGATAATGTTGAAAAGCATTATTAGAAAACTATTACAACTTAGTAATAGCTATAAATTCATAATTCATTACTTTTCATAAATGCTTTTTAAAACTATTTCATAATTCTTTTTGTAATACTAAGTTTTTTGTAGTAATAATTGATAAGATTAGAGGGATAAATAATAATTATTATCTTGAAATGTGATTAAAAGTAATAATGAAATTGAACATTATCTTAATTTTCGAAATTATTGAGAATAATGCTCTAAATCTATCTTATGAACTAATAAATTTTACTAATAGCTAACAAAACTAAACAAAGAATATTTTGAAAAAAAATCATATTATTCCTTAAAAAATATTTTGATTAATAGAAATAAACAAAGAATATGGTTCAATCATAAATACTAGAAAGCAAGAAATAATAAGAATTTGATAAAGAATAAGAGGAATAGAAAAAAAAAGGCAAGGAATTTGTTTAAGGCAAAAAAAATAAAAAAAAATTATGGGTTGGAATTACAAAAATAACAAGAAAAACAACATATTGATATTATTTAATAATAAAACATATTATCAAAATGTTTTATTTTACGAAGAAAATAGTTTCTATTATTTTTCTAAATAAAAATATTAATTAATATTTTAAAAGAGTAATAGATTTTTTCTTTTTATATTAATTATTAAAACTCAAAATTATAACATAATAAAAATTATTATTATAATTATTATACTATTTTATTATTATTTGATTTATTTTTTATTTAAAAATATATTTAATATTTATTATAGTGATAAATATAATAAATAGCAGAAATATTTCATAATTAAAAATATTATTGCTATGGAAAATAATAATTTCAAATAATTTGCTACGTATAACAAGCATAAGATTTTATCAAAAGTTTTAATTTTTTTTGTACTTCATTTAATGATTATGTTACACTCAATCTTATGTGTGTTGGAATACAACCTTTCAATATAATTTATCTGACTTTTTTCAAATGTTTTGGTTTAAAGTGGATATATTACTACGTAATACTAAATCTCCTCTCTTGTAACACTTATTTCACTTTAATTTAGTTATATTACATACTTCAACTTATGTTATTTTTGTTTTAAAATATATTTTATAAAAAATTAAATAACAAATTTTCATTATTTAAGAATATCTATTTTTATAATTCATAGTTGTTTCATAAGATATTTAATAGAGATAAAGTAAATTCTATTAAAAATTTTTTAATGAGCTCTATCTAATTAAATATTAATTTTCGATTTTTCAAAGTTTTTTCAAGTATTTTAAAATTATTTAGGAGAGATTTTGATTTTAACATAATTAGATGATGGAAGATATTACACTCAATCTTCTTAGCATCTTCGAATGCAACTTTTCTATAGGATTTATCATATTTTATTAAATTTCTTCTCTTTGAATGAGTTATATTAATATTTTACTCTATTATTTTATTTAGTATGTCCTTACATAAATTTAATTTCATTAGCCATATTACTTCAATTTACATAATTTAATAAATAATTTATATTAGCATAATATTGAAATAAGAATTTATTACTATTAAATTTTAATCATTTTAGCAATCCAGAATAACTTTAAACACAATCTAGTCAAGATTAAACAAACATCGATGGACTCATTTTTATGAGTTTTTTAATTAAATATTCATTTTCATATTTCTAAATATTTCATTTTCAAAAGTATTTGATAGAATTACATGATACTTTTATTTTTACTTATCACATGATAGCGGAAGTTATGCTTGATCTGTTTATTATCTTGTAACGTAATTTCTTAATATAATTCATATCCTTTATTGAAAAGCTTTACATTTTATTGGTTAAATTACTATGACACTCTCATTCCCTTATCGTATGACCTCTACATTATTTTAATTTAGTAATACTATACTACTTTAATTAGTCTTATTTTAAATTTATTATATATTTCCAATTGTTTAAAATAACATGTTATTATTATTATTACTTATTTAAGTTTATTTACAATTGGTTACAAAAAGGCCTAATGGAGATTAAAAAACATCATTGTACTCATTTGAATGTGCTCTAAAAATTTAAAAAATATTTTTTTATGTTCTTAGATCTCTTATTTTCAAAGCATTAAAGTTAAACTTTCATAATTCGAACTTTCATGGGGCAAAAGGGAGAGATTTAAAGAAAAAGTAAAGAGAGATATAAAAAAAGAAAAGTGAGAAAATAGTAAAGATAAAGAAGATAGAGAATAAATACAAATATTTAAAGGGAATAAAATGAGAGAAAGGATAGGGATAGAGGAGAGAGATGTTGAGTAGAAGACATTAACTAAGAGAAAAAGTTACAATAATAAAGTAGTGACACAAATAATTAAATAAATTAACTAAGCAATGTTGTTAGAGTAACTCATTTAATATGTTAATTTGTTGTAATGCAAAATATCATTTAAATTCAATGAGAAATATAATGGTTTGGTTGATAATATTTTTTGTATAGATAGTTTATAGTAAGTGTTAATTATAAATTTAATATTTTTTTGTTAGTTAGTATGATCTAAAATGTTAATTAAAATATATTTTAATGTTAATAAATTATTTATCTTAAATTAATAAGAATTTATTATTTTTATAATGTTTGTTTAAATTACATTATTTTGTACATTAAAAAACGAAAGCATATAAATTTCTAATTGTTATAATCATGAAATTAAATTTATATTTTATTGTAATAAATATAAAAAAATAAAATTATTATTAATTATATTACGAACATAAAATGTGTTATACATAATTTAATATGTTATAATGTTATATATATATCATTAGCTTTTAAAAATTATATTATTAATACATAATTTTAATAGTAACATGATGCGTGAAATATTATATTAATGCTTGCAACATGAGAAACTAGATATCAAAATAGTGATAGAGCAAGAAAACAAGAAGGATAGAATGTAAAAAAATATTTACTTTTTAAACATTGTATGCTAATTTTTTAAAATACGTATTTCATAATATAATATTTGTGTTATTTTTTATATGAAATAAAAATTATTTTTATTGTAAAATATAAAATATAAAATAAGTTATTGCCCATCAATTATTAAAAAGAATGTTTGCCATAGTTATACCTTTGTTCAAGCGAAATTGGTATTTATAATAAAAGCTCAAAATATTATGTCAAATAAAAACATATATTTGATAATTTATAAAGAAGTAATATTTTTATTTTATTGATAACTTTGTTGCATAAAAGATTATATATGAATTAATGTTTGACACATTATTAAAACGAACTCACTTTTATTAGGAAAATGATTGCCATTAGAAATTATGTACTACACAACATGTTATGAACTTGTCCAAATTAATATTGCCATTAGCAAATCGTTGTTTACTTTTTGTCCTAATTATATACACTATTGCAATGTAATTGTGGTTGAACAAATATAAGAATTATAAATATGTACTTCTATGACAAATTCTTGAACATAATGATTGGTTTTAGAAATTTTATTTACTAGCATTTTTATGCACTTTCAAAACTTATTTGAGTATTTATATTCCTTATTTTAATTTCTTCACTATGTATAATAAAAATAGAAAAATAAAAAAATGTTAGACATTATTACAATGTTAAAATAATATTATTTCTTCCTTTGTTAAAAAATATAAAAGAATTAACATTACTTGTACCACAAACATATAATTATGTTTTGGGGCTGTTGTAATGCTATCATAATAAACATTTTACAAATGATTTTTACTACTATGTTAGTAAATATATAACATAAATTACAAGATAGAGATAAAATAATGACACATAGAGAAGAGTGAAATGATAAAAGAGGAAATATTTACATTTTAACTTATGTATATTATTCTTCTTAGAAATAATATGTAATATTAAAAATAATTACATTTTTGATATTATATTTCATATGAAAGAATTTCAATTTTTATTATCAGTTGTAAAATAAGTTAAATAAAGTGAATTATTACACATTAATTAATAAAAAGCCTATTTGTTATAATTATATATTAATTAAAATATTATCAAAATTTATTTTCAAAATTAGAAACTATTATGCAAGTTAAAAAAACATATTTATTAGTTACTAAATGGTAGTATAATTAATTTTAATTATAATTTAAATGAATAATAGATTTTATGTTCATTCATATTAAAATATTGTAATTCCTCTTATAATCATGTATTTTTAAGAATTCTAGTACATCAAATTAATTATTTATTAGAAAAGTAATAAAATAACTTCAAAATATTATACTAAAAGGAAAAATATATAAAATATTTTAAATGAAATTTTACATAAGAGAAACAAAAAGTGATAGATGAGAATGGGATAAGAAAATAGAGGGAGAGATATAAAGAAGATAGATATCTAGACTAGAATGAGGGATTTAAAGAAAATGATAACCATTTCATAATTCTAACACTAATAAATAATAAGTAAAATGAAAATTATAAAATAAAATATATAATTAAGTTATTCATTAAAAAATATTAGTGTATTATTAAAACAAATGCACTTTCATTAGAAACATTATTGCTATGAATTTTTTTGCAAAGAGGTCACAACCAAATCATTAGCAAAGTCTTGCCTATTGTTAGAGTTCTAATTTTACCAAATGTTATAATGTTGGTGTGGCCACAATACCCATTTTTAAAAAATATATTTTCTTGACTATTATCCTAAATATAACAAATTGTGTATGATAATTTGTAAATTATCTCTTGTATAAACTTTTTAAAAAATATTTTATGTTTATTACAAATATTAGAATGTGTTCTAATTTAAATAATTTACTTATGTTTAATTAATGAGACATTATTTATATTATATCTTCCTACAAAATAGAAATTCGTAGATAAATGTTTTTCCTCTTAATAATAATTTTTAAAATTATATAGTGAAATTTTTAAAAATTAGGAAGCACAAAATATGAAATAAAACATTTTATGAAATATTTTTGTTTGATTACATTTTACCCACTAAATTGTGTACAGTTAAAAATATAGAGCTTCAATAGCAAAAATTATTTTTAATTATACAACAAATGTATAATTACTTATGCATACTTTAGAGTAGATATATCATAATGTATGTTACGCATATGCTTTCTATGAATTTTCTATTAAATATACAATATAAATAATATAACTATGCATGAAATGTTGTATGGATTCCTTAACATGAGAGATTTCATAGCTAATATTAATGATTGTGTTAGAAAAAGAGATACTGGAGAGACAAAGGTAAATATTATGAATGAAAAGGATGGAGACTTGAAAGATTACACAAATGAGATGAAAAAAGGGATATTAAAAGAAGAGATAATAAAATAGAAAGCTTATATTTACATTTTAAGCAATGTTTCTTTTAAATATATAGTAATACAAAATACTTATATTTGTCATATTACTTTTTAGATGAAAATTAAATATAATTGCTAATATTAAATGTAAAATATGATGTATAAAGTAAAATTTAAATTTAAATAAAATATGTAGAATATTATGACAAATACAAAAATGTACAATAATTTGAAAAAAAATACTTTAAATGTTATTTATGAAATTGTTGCATAAGAAATTATGTTTATTAATGATAACTATTATGATATATGGTATAAGCTTGTGTTTTTAAGAATTCTAAAAAAAATAATGTTATTATAGTAATAATAAAGTAACAAAAAATGTTCTACTAAAAGTTATTATATATAAATATTTTAAAAAAAATTTTAAGAGAGAATGCTAGAAAGAGAAAAGGAGAAATGGGAAGAAAATGAAGTGATGAGAGATTCAAGGAAGAGAAAGATTGAGTGAGGAGTGAAGGAAATAGGGTGAGAAGAGATAAGGGAAATTGAAGTTGCTTAACAAAAGACTAGAAAGTGAAGGCAAAGTTATACTAGAGAGAACATGTAGAAAGAGAAAAAGTTAAGGAAAGTAACTATTGACACATACTACCATGAAGAGAAGAGAGAGTTAGATAGGAGTTTTTTAAAGGAAGAGAGAGTTAGATAGGAGTTTTTTAAAGGAAGAGAGATTTAGAGAGAGATGATTATAATAGAGAGTAGATAGAGATAAGAAAATAGGGATAATGAGATTGGAAAAGATATAAATGGCCAAATAAAGAGAGATATTGAGTAAAAAGTAAAAGTTAACATATATAAAGGAGATAAGGAGAATAAATAACTAAATAAAAATGAGAGAAATGATGGAAGAGAGGGGATATAGGAGAGAGAAGGTGAGGGGATGAGAATGAGATAATGATAAGAGGACAAATAAGAGAAGATAGTAGGATAGAGAAGGAGGTTAGAGAGTGCAAGAGTTATGGTGGCAATGATAAAGCGATGAGAAGAATATTCAATAAAAAGTTTATCTTAATAATTTAACAGATAGTATTTATTTATTTTTACATGATAATTACATATAATATTAAATAATATTTTAAAAAATAAAAATGAAAAGTTTTGTAGTTGTGTTTCATATTACTAATGTTTGAAATATATGTTGACTATTAGTTTAATTTTGTTATTACAAAACAATGTACTTATAACTATCATACATTTTTTTTATTTGAAAAAGTATGATTTTTTATTTTAACAAAAAAAAAATACAAAGTCTAAGTTAAATTATCACACATTAATTATTATGAAGAACATTATAATGGTTATACATGTGTAGAAATATAATTAAATTTATATTCAAAATTTAAAATATTCTATTAATAAAAAATATATTTATAAATTTTAGAGAAATAATATTTTTAGATTCATTTATAATGTCATTGCATAGTAGTTATTTGTGTATTAATATTCATATATTATTATATATGTATAAGTATGTATTTCTTATCTTTCTAACAAATAAATTATGCAATTGTTTTATGGCAATAATAAGGTAGCACATTAAAAATTCTAATAATATGTATTATTTATAAAATTGATTAACAATTACTTGAAAAGATAATAGAAGAAAATGTGATGATGAGAGACATAACGAAGAGAGAGAGAAGAGGGGAACTAAAGAAATTAAGAGAGTAAGGAGATAGAAGTTTGGAAGAAGCTTGATAAAAAAAAAAGAGGAGAAGAAAGGATACATAGAGATGAAAAAAGAGGAGAGTGAGATGGAGGGTGTTGGAAGGAAGGGAACAAAAGAGAGAGGTCAAGTGATTAGGTGTATTAAAGAGATAAAAAGGTAGGCATTAGAAGAATGAAAATGATATGATGGGAAAATATAGAGAGATATAAAATAAAGAGAAGAACATAGGAAATGGAGAGAATAAATATAAGTGTGGAAAGGAGACGAATGAGAGAAGTGAGAGAAAAATTGGAGTAGAAAGAGATAGAGATGGGAGAGAGGAAAAGGAGTTTTAACTTATAGTATATATTAATATTTAATTATTAATCATGTATAATATATAATAATATTTAACAAAAACAAAAAATAAAACTTTTCTTTTTATGTGTTAATGTTGCTAATGTTTAAAATTTGCATTGTCTTATAATTTAGTACTATTTTATTAATAAGTTTATTCTTAAAAGTTAATTAAATAATAAATAGTATCAATTATACTAATATATTATCTTCATATAAAATAGCATGGATAATAAATATTAATAATATTACATAAAAATGACACAATTTTAGTTATCTTGTGTTTTATAAAATACTATAACATTAAAAAAGATTATACGCATCATTCGTATGTCACTATAAATTTATAATAATTTAAGTTCATTTTTGTTAATATAAGTAATATTATATACATTTAAAGTATATTAAAAAATATTTTATTAAATCATACCAACGGTCATATTTAGTGTTATGCTAGGTAACATTATAATATAGTTATATTAACAAATAATTACTAAATTAGAAATTATAAAGTATCATATATCGTAATGTTATTTATTAACAAATATTAACATGTTATTATGTGCCACTCACATTTATTTGAAAAACAAAAGTCATCAACAAATATATGCAAGGGAACTTCTTATGATGTCCCCCATACCAATACCACTATCACTAAAGCATCGATAACATTTGAGTTCTAATGACATGTAGCGTTATTATGCACTTCAATGACAATTGTCTTGAAGATAATGAACATTTTTTTAGAAATTACATTAATTAGCATTGGTGTACACCATGAAAAAATATTTTATATTCATTATATGTGTAGTAATATACTCTACTGTCATTAACTTATTTATAAAAAATTAATAAAAATGTATGTATACTATACTTCTATTTAAAGTGAACATTCCCACACAATTCTAATATATTATCAATATGTCACATAAGATAAATAATAAATATAAATAACATTTCATATTAATGATATCATTTTAGGTAGTTAATGTTCTATGATATTTTTAATTATACAAAAAAAACAATTACACAAAATATTTACACATTGCTATAAATGTATATCAATTGTAATTTATTTTAGTTCAAACAAGTATTATGTATTCATAAGCAATCATTAAAATATAAATTATACAATCAAATTAATAATTTTTTTTACAAATACTTACATATTGTTTAAATCATGTGCCATTTACTTGAAACAATAATGCTTTGAAATAATGTATGGAAATTTATGACATCCAAAAAGGACACTAAATTGAGCATTATCTCTCAAGAATTCTTAAATGTGAATTTCTAATGAGATATACTGCAATATTACTGGTGTTGTTAAACATCTATGGAAGAGATGGAAAATAATTGTTGTGTACTTATTATTTAGAAACTAACCAATAGTTAAAACATCGCTCGAAATTATGATTCATATAAACTTGCAAAATAATTATTTTTGTTATATATGTCATAGTTTATTTTTATATTAAGATATCAATTATATGAAAATTTAAAAATATTATGTATATTTTTAGTTTTATTAAAATAAATATTAATGAGGAGGAATTATTTTCACAAAATTATAGTTCTTACAAATAAAGTAATTAAAATTAAATTTATTTTAAATATTAAAAAATAAAAAAAAATGTTTTATTATAACTTTTTTATAATGTTTTCTTTAATTACACTATTTTGTAGGTTAAAAAGATTAAATGCTCATAAATTTTGAATTTTTTAAAACAAAATATGTATTTTATCATAATAAACAAAAATAAATAAATTTATTGTTGTTTTCACAAGCACAGAATAACTTATGGATACTTTAATATGATATACTACAATATATATAGAAGGTATGATTTTAAAAATGATACTATCAATATATAATTTAAATAATAATGCAATGTTTGAAATGTTATACTAATGTGTGTCATAAGTGAAGCTAGGTATGAAAATAGTGATAGAGAGAGAAAATGAGGATAAAATTAAAAAATAAATTTTGCTTTATAAATTTGTATATTAACTTTTTAAAATATATAGTAATGTAAAATAAAAATTTTGGTTATATTTAGATTTACCTGAAAAAAATAACAATTTTTTTGTTATAAAATAAGAAATATAGAACAAATTATTACTCATTAATTGTTATATAGAATGTTTGTCATAGTTATACATGTGTTCAAGTAAAATTGGAATTTATATTAAAAGATCAATGTATTATAATAAATAAATAGATATATTTACTAATTTATTAATAAATAATATTTTTTGATTTTTTTGATAATTTATTTTGCATTGTAGATTTTATATGAAGTAATATTAGCAAATTATAACATTGCTATAAACTCATGCTTGTAATAATTGTAATAAATTAACAAAAAACTTTCATTATATTAATATTAAAAAAATAAAACATTAGACTAATATGTATTATATTTAAAACATTTTAAAAGCTATTTGAAGTGACAATATCACAAACTGATAAAGGAGAAAGGCAAAGAAAATAAAAGGATGATAGAACATGGACGAATGAGACCGAGATTGCAATGAAAGATATTGGGAGAGAAGGGAGTGGGTACACTAGAAGAATAATATCAAAACGAATAGGGAGGTGATAGAGGAAAATAATAGTGAATAAGTAGCAAGAGAAAGAGAGTATAGGAAAAAGAGAGGGAGACATAAAATAATTACATTTTTTAAAGAATAAATGCTGAGGAACAAATTGTGCAACACATGGGCTTCTCAAGAGTTCACACATTCCAATATACTCTTGACCAAACATTTTAACTTTTTAGAACCGTAGTGCTATAATTTTGTTTGGCTACTAATCTATAGAAAAGCAATTAAATCATACTCTTTTTGTTATTGTCTCATAGATTAAGAGTTATTTAAAAGCATTTCGAAATTATCTTGTGTTATTTTTTTCTTAAATTATTTTTTCTTTAATAAATTTTTGATAATATATAAGAATATTATTGTCTTATTTATATTAAATTGAAAAGAAATTATCAATATTATTACACATAAAGCAAATATTCATTCTAAAAATTAATTATATTAATTTATAATTTTTAGAAATAAAATTAAAAATTATGTATTTGTTTTAAATAATTAAATCTGTATTAAAGTGTATGATATCACTAAATTCTTTATAATTGATAAGATAAAAATGGATATGTGAGATGTATATAAGTGTATCATAATTGAGAAATGCCGGGATATGCATGAATGAAATAGAAACAAATATTAATAATAGGAGAAGAGAGATAAATGAATGAAGAGAAAGAGAAAAGGAGAGAAATGATAGGCAAGATATAGGTGATAGAGAGAATAAATATCAAAGTGAAAGAAAAATAGAAACAAGAAAATTATGAGTGAGACAGGAAAGAGTGGGTGAGGGGAAGACAATGCGACAAAGACAAGAGACAAAAATGTTAATTATAGATAACATTAAATATAATTAATATAAAAAAACCTCAAAGGTTTAGAAGTATTTTAATTTATTGCAAACATTTAAGTTTATGTTAAGCATTAATTGAAATATAAAAAATATGCCATAATAATGTAAAATTTTAGATAGTTTATGTTTTATAACATATCATCGTTATATCAAAAAAACCACTATGGGAAACATGTACAAACAACTATAAATATAGATTAATTTTATTGTAACATATTAGATATAAGATATATTTTAATCTATTAAATTAAGTTAAATTTATTCTTTTATCATATATTTTAACTACACGTATTAATAATGAGCAAAAAGTATACTTATGTTATAAAGTTAATATTATGAAAAAAAACTAAAGTGTATTATAAAATATCATATATAAATAAAATTTTATTTAAATTAATATGGTATTAAAGAAAAATTTGTTTCGTTACATAAATAAATGTTATGAAAAACTATGAACAACATCAGGATAGCTTAAATGTCACCCATTATGTACAACTCTCATCGAAGTATGCTAAATTTTGACATTTAATAACAACCATCTTTGTAAAACTAGTGTGGTCACACATCATAAGCACAAACAAAATAGTACCTTTTTTGAATATTTTTAAAAACTTAATAAACCATTTGAAATTATTTCTAAATTACCATGCATATAAAATTTGAAAAATAATTTTATGTTTATTATAAATGTCATAATCTATTCTAATACTAATAATTTATTTATTTTGATTTAATATAAAATTTTGTACACTATTATTTTCTTAAATGTAAAAATTCATAAATATAAATTATTTCCATCTAATAATATAAGACATTATCTATTAATTCTAAATTTTAATTTTTTTAGTTATTATGAAAAAAGGTTAAACTATCATTAAATTGAGATTTCTTAATTTATATTACATTATGGACCTAAAAAGAAAAAGAAGAAGTAGAAGAAGAAGAAGAAGTATTAGTAGTTATGTTTTTAATATATTATTATTGTATTATAAATACTTTTTATGTTTCATTTCTTAAATATTATAAATATATAATAATTCTACCCTATTGTAATTGATATATTTTATTTTGTCTAATTAAATAATTTTGATGCCCTTTTATTTTTTATAATATTAAAAGAAAAACAAGTTAATATTAGAAAATAATTAATAATATATGTATATAATAAAATTTATTTCATTACTTAAAAAATCAATATATTATTAAAATCAATTGTCATTTATCAGAAAAAAATCATATTATTTTCTTAAATGTAAACATTCATAAATATAAATTATTTCCATATAATAATATTTCTTATAAGTAAAAACTTTTGTTTATTAATTCTAAATAATAATTTTTTAGTTATTATGAGAAAAGGTCAAACTATCATTAAATTGAGATTTCTTAATTTATATTACATTATGGACCTAAGAAGAAGAACAAGAAGTAGAAGATGAAGTAGTAGTAGTAGTAGTAGTCATGTTTTTAATATATTATTATTGTATTATAAATAATTTTATGTTTCATATTTTAAATATTATAAATATATAATAATTCTACTCTATTGTCATTGATATACTTTTTTTTTGTCCAACATTAAATAATTTTGATGCCTTTTTATTTTTTATAATATTAAAAGAAAATCAAGTTAATATTATAGATTAATTAATAATATATGTATACAATAAAATTTATTTCATGTCTTAAAAAATCAATATATTATTAAAATAAATTGTCATTTATACGAAAAAAGAATAATATGAAAAATATGGGCAACACAAGTGATTCTCTATAGCACACTTATACAAATATTATGCTCACCCAAGCATACTTAACTTTTAAGTTCTATAAAAATCATGTGCTATAAGACTTTAATCATGGCACAAGCATGCAAAAGTTAAGAACCAATACTTATGTGATTATTTTCTTGAAAATAATTAATTAATTAGGAAATTTTATATTATGAGGCATACTCTCTTCAAAAAAATATGTTAATTTATCATATATATCATAATATATTCCAATATTGATAGTTTAAATATATTAAGCTTATTAGAAATTATTTATATTATTATTTCTCATAGAGTAAATGCTATATCATAAAAATTCTTCCAATAAGTTATAGTTTTTATAAATAAAAAATTAAATTACATATTAATTATAAAAAAATAAAAAATAAATATTTTTATTAAAAAATATATATTAAAGAATGCAACATGATTTATGCCATTGATAATCTTAATTGATGGTGGGAAAAGAAGACGTAATAGTGATGGCGGTGGACATACTAGATGAAAAGGTCTTTAATAGGTAAGAATGAGTACAAAAGAAAGTATTAATCAGGAGAGAAGTAAGGATTTAATGAAAAGAAAGAAAAATAAAGAAGGAGGACAAAAAGGTGGCAACAAAAATAAAAAATGAAATGAAAGGGAAAATAAAATGGGAAAATAAATAAAGATAGAAGAGAGATGACGAGGGGAACAGAAAGAGAGAGAAGACAAATAAGTGAATGACAATGGGAGAAGGAACAAAGTTAAAATAAGAGATCTATTAAGATAAAATGAAGCAATCAAGAAATATGATTAAATAAAAGCTATATCTAAATTATTTCATTTATAATATTTTTTGAACTTTAATGTACTAAACATATAAAACATTAAATACTATTTAAATAAATAAAAAAAATTTAGAGTTTTATTTTTGTTTAATATATTAGAAATTTTAAAGAGATGTGTCAACTATTAATTTATTATCATTTCATTAGCACTTGTAATTTAAACAGTTAATGATATAACAAATTCAATTATTATTCAAATATAATATCTTCATATGATATTATATAGACAATATATAAATAATATTTCATATTTTTGATAAATTGTTATATAGTTCATGTCATACAATATACTATTATGATATAAGTAGTATACTTTGTCATAGTTTACATAGATTATGTTGGCCAATGTTAAATTTTGTTAATGTTGTTATTTTATTACATCATAAGGATCGTATATTTAACAATATGCAAAAATGATAGGAACTATATATAGTTCATATTACAAAAAGAAATGAAAGAGGAAATTACAAAACAACATTCATTATTATGACATTTATAAATATGTGTATGATGTGGATTGCTAAGGAGGTCACCAATCTTAATTCTATGCTCACGCATGCATGCTTAACTTTGATTCTAACACTCTAATGTTGGTGTTGTTTTAAATGCATATCAAAGTTAAGAAACATATACCAATGTGATGGTAGTCTCAAAAACTATAATTATTCAATTGATTTTTTAAATCATTGGCAAAAAATATGTTAACAAATAACTTCATTTTTATTATATTTCTTTCTATATATTTCAATATTAACACATTAGGTTTGTTAAATTAATAAAAAATTATTTGTATTAAAATTTATTGTAAAGAAAATATTTAAAAAGAAGGCTTATTTATACTAAATAATAGGTTTTACAGATAAAAGAATTATTTATTAATTTTAAAAAAAATATTTCTATCATGCAAAATATATATTAAAGAATATAACATGAGAGGTATTTTTATTAAAATTACTTATTGGAGCTAATATAAGTGATAGTGGTGATGGAGATAAAAATATTAGGAATTAGTAAGTCATAGATAGATAAAAGAGATAAAGGAAAATATTAATAGTGTGTGAAAGGATAGATGATTGAAAAAATAGAGAGAGAAAAGAGAGAGAAGGGAAGAAGCTACAAAAGATAGAATAATTAACAAAGTGAAATAGAGAGATAAATGAGAAGATAGTGGGGGAAAAATAAATAGATATAGTATGTAGAGATTAGTAAACAATGATAATGGGAGAGAAAACCAAGTGAGAAACTATAGGAGATGTTGAGATAAAGAAAAAAGTGAATAATATAATTTAATAATTGATGTTTCATAATAATTAAATTTACAATATTTTTTACTATGAACAAGTTAAAAATATAAAATTTTAAAAGTTAGTAAAATACAGCTAAAGTTTGAAGTTTCAAAGTATATTCTTAAGTTCTGAAGATTTAAAATATGTGTTGAACATTTATATAATATTATTTTTTTAATATATAAAATTTTAAAGATAAATTATGTGTTAAATATATTTATTATTTTTTGATATTACTATAATATGAATGTAATATTTCAACTTTATAATATAATTTTTACTAATTACTTTTAAATAATAAATTATTAATTTTTTCTAGTTAATTTTAAATAATAAATTATTAATATCTTAAAGAAACAATATTATATAGTAAATATATATATATATATATATGTTATACTTTGTTCTAGTTGATAAAAGTTATGTAATGTCAATTTAAATTAAATTATAGTTGTTAATTTTTTATATCATATAAAGTTGATAATAGTAAATAATAAATAAAATGGAGATCATAAAAAATCATTCTTTGTTAATCTTGTTCTAGAAGATTAACATATTATTAAAATCAATTTCTTTTCTAATTAAAAATATAGTATTGAAAAAATTTGATAAACATGAGTTGTTTTTTATGGGTCATCCACTGCAATGCTACTATTACAATGGCATGCTTAATTTTGCAATTCTAATGATGTTCAAGCTATAACAATGATGGTGTTACATGTAAAGAAAAGTCAAAAAATCATTTGTGTGATTTTTGCCAAAAACATAAATGGCTAACCAAGATATTTTTTAAATTATTAAGCATATATACTTGAGAAAATATATTTTAATTTTAATATATTTGTTGTAATATATTTGGATATCCATATTTTATTTATAATAAATTAATTAGAAACTATTAATATTATTATTTTCTTTAATTTGCACATTAACACCAAAGAATTGTTATGAATGTTAACTTTTTTGTTAATTAAAGATAATATATATATATATATATATCTCAAAGTTCTTAAATCAAATGATTTTTTAATTAATCTTATTTGATGGTACTTAAAACTAAGATAGTAGTGGGAAAGATCAGTATTTTTGAAGAGAAAGAGTAATTGTTATAAAGGAGAGAGATATAGAGAAAAATAATAATAGAGAGAAGACAAAATTGATGAAGAGACTAAATAACAATATGTAAGAGAGAAAAAATGGATAAAATGGAGAGGGGTTAGTAGAAGGTAGAGATAGAGAATAAGAGTCATTTAAGGGAATAATAATGACAGGGAAGAGAAAATGTGAGAATGTGAGAGATATTTAGATAAAAGATAGCGAGAAACAATTGTATAAAAGTAATAACAAATGAATTTATCATTTGTACTTCCTAATATTAAGAAGTTAAACATATATAATACTTAATATAACTTAAATAAAATAAAAATTCAATATGTTTTTTTAATTATTTTAGTATAATGAAAAATTGAAAATGCATGATGACATTTAATTTAATATTATTTTATTAATATATGTAATTCAAAAAGTCTACTAAATAATAAATAATGTTAATACTCTTAGATATTATATTCATTAGACACAATATATAACAAATATAAAACATTTTAATATACATGATATAATTTTTCTTACCTTATGACATATAATACATTTAATTTAATTAAAAAACTTTCATGCATACCATATATGTGTGATACTATAAAAATATATTAACTCTATTTTATTTTAATTTACATTGATTATGTTGCCAAAAATAAATTTCCTTGAAGTTAGTAACTTATTATAATATTTGATCTATTGTATTTAATATTACTTCAAAATAATAATAATAATATTGCAAAGTTATTATAAATAAAAAGTAAAGAATACTTGAAAATATTAATATTATTCATAATTAAATTATCTATAAACGTTAATCTATTATTAAAAAAAAATGGTATTAATTAGAAAAAGGTGCCATAAAAATTTTGTGCAATAGGACTTTTTAAAAGGTCATGCATCCCAATGATACTATCACCCAAAATTGATCAACATTGGATATCTAATGAAATTCAAGGACATAATGTTTTCATGGTCATACATTTATGCAAAAGAAAAACAGTTGTATCTCTATGATTATTACCCTAAAAACAATGCATTATTTTGAAAAATGTTCCAGATTATCTAGCATTAAATTTTAGAAAAGCTATTTTTATTGCTTATGTCATAATATATTAAAATAATAATACTTTAGATATATTGAATTAATAATAAACCTATATATATTATTATTTCCCATGAAGTGGGCATTCATATATAAGAATTATTTAGACTAAATTTTAGTTATAAGGAAAACTTTGAAATTGTTTGTTGGCTATAAAGATAAATCAATATTAATTATTTAAAATATGGTTTAATATGGTAAATACAATTTATTTTTTATTAATATTAGTTGATGGAGTTAGAAAGAAGAGATAAAGCTAAGTAATATATGTACACTAAAAGAGAGAGGGTGTTGTGAACAAATAAGGGAGAGATGATAGAGATGAATGAATGAACAAAAAGAGAAAATAATAGAATAAAGAGAAGATAGAGGAGATAGAGAGACTATTAAATAATTGAAAGAGATAAATTTTAAAATTGAGAAATATAAAGAATAGGGAGAGGGAGGGAAAGACCGAGATAAAGGTTGAGAAAATTTAGAGAATGGCATTAAGAGGAAAGTGAAAGTGAGAAAATATGAGTTTTATTGAGAAAATGAGAAAGAAGTGAGAGAAATAATTAAATAGAAGTTATACCTCAATAACGTATAATAGTTATTAATATTTGTATATTAAACATATATTATTGAAAATTATAAAAATATAATGAAAAATTGAAGGTTTTAGATTTTATTATACTGCAAAAGTTTAAAGTATATGTTGATGATTAATACAATATTTTTTTATTAATATGTATAACTTATAAATATAATAATAAGTAATACCATTATTTTAAGACATTATCTTCGTACGACATAATATAAACAATAGATATCAATAATATTTCTTATTCATGACATATGTTTACTTCATTTATTTGTATAATATGTAATTCTTCAAAAAATATTTATACACAGCAAGTACATAATATTATAAATGTTATTTTTTTGCTTTATTATAAGTAATGTAAGTTTTATTGTTATGTGTAAAATTATTTTACTATTATTATTTTATTATATCAAGTGAGCACTATACTTATTACTATATAAAAAATAAAAAAATGTTATAAAGTTAATATTAATAAATAAATACTAAAATAACAATTAAAAAATAGCCATCCAAATTATTTAATTTAACAATCACACAAGTATGATTTTCTAGCTTTGGTATGCGCATGTCACTATAGGAGCATATGAATGAGTTAATTGTACCATATTATACTAAAAATATGTTATGTTTACTTATAATAAATTACATTAAATATATTATTTTATTATATTTTATGAGGTCTTACACTTAATATTACATGAAATTGATAACAAAATTATAAAGTTAATATTAATAAGAAATAAAAGAAATGAAAACTGCAAAACATTATTTTTAGTTACATTATTTATAAAAGTTAATAAATTATTAAGATTAAATACCATTCTTTAGAAAAAAAAACCTATGAAAACATATGTCCAACATAAGGCTTTTTCAAAAGTTCACCCACCCTAATAATGCTCACATTGCAAAAAAAAAGGTCTAAAAATCATATTTGTGTGAACATAAAAAATGAATTGTTCAAGAATTTTTCTAATTTAGTACGAATGAAAACTTTTTAAAAAAATCTTTATTAAGTATATAATAAAGATATTCTAAAATTAATAATTTAATTATTTTAAATAAATAAGAAATTATAGATATTATTATTTCTTTAAAAATAATCATTCATACATAAGAATTATTTCAAAAAATTTTACTTATTATAAATAAAAAATTTAAATTATTTTCTGATGAGAAAATTATAAAGTGCATTAATTATTTAGAATATATAATAACATTTGTGACATGAGAAATTTCTTATATAATATTAATTGATGGATTTAAAAAGGAGTAGTGGTGATAATGAAAAGTATAATGAAAGATAAAGGGAGTCATAGATAGATATAAGAGGAAAACAGGGAAGACTATAATAAGGAGAAGATAGAATTGTTTGAGTGAAGAGAAAGAGAAAAAATGAGAAGAAAAAGAGAAGATAAAGGAGATAAAGAGAATTAAAATGAAAGAGAAATAAGAAAAAAGATGGATGGAAGAGAAAGGGTGATGGAAAAAATGAGAAAGAGAAAGAGATGCAAATAAGAGAAGATAATAGGAGAAAGATGAAAGTGTGAGAAAATGAAAGCTTTTTAGATAAAGAGAAGTGAGAAAATTTATCAAATGAAAGTTATATCTTAAAAATTGAAGTAATTATATTCTTTGATATTAACATAAAATGTTATGTGTGTGTGTGTGTGTATATATATATATATATATATATATATTATTTTAATAAAAATTTTTGAGATTTGTGTTATTTATGTGAATTATGAATGTTTAAAGTTTTTTTATTGTTGATTTAAATTTTCTTTAATTAATGCATAAAATTGAAATAAAATTTAAATTATAAATAATTACATTGATCTAAGATATTATTCCCATAGGTAATAAAATTTATAATAAAAATAAAAAATATTTTATATTACTAATATAAGTTATGGTAGTTTATCCAATTTATTAAATTATTATAGTGCTAAAACATTTTATAGACAACATTTATATACTATTATAAGTATATAAATTATATTACTCAACATTAAATTACATAATATTTATTAATTTATTATATCATATGAAATGATGTTTAAATATTATATGAAAATGATAACAATATTTGAAAGTTAATGTTAACGATAATAACCAAAATGGAAATTATAAATTATAATTATAATTGAGTTTTTTATGAATATGAACATATTATTAAAATCAACTTCTTACATTAAAAAAACAAATGCTATGAAACAAAATGTCTAACAAGAATATTTTTCAAAAGGTCACACATCTTAGAACTGCTTTTGCCAAAGCTTGCTTAACTTTATCATTCCAAACTGATCCTTTGTTATAATACTGGTGCTGTTACACATCCATAAATAAGTATGAAAAATAAACTTATGTGACTATTGATTAAAAAATAATGAATTGGTGAAGACATTATCTTTGATATACACCTTAAAAAATTATGTTAAATTTATTATTTTTGTTATAAGATTAAAAAATTAATATTTTTATTTTATTTAATTAATAGTATATTATTGATATTATAATTTATTTAAAGTAAATTTTCATACATAAAAATTATTATAAAAATTAGAAACACATTTTATCAATAAATAAAAAATAAAATATTTATTATTGTAAATATATATAATATAGTAAATAACAAAAAAAGATTTCTTAATTAATCTTAGTTAATGGAGCAAAAAAAGATAGTGGTGATAAAGAAATCATTCTAGAAAAGTAAAACTCATGGACAAATAAGAAAAATAAATAGTAAAATTATAATAGGTGTAGAGAGGAGAGATTATTTCTTGAAGAAAAAGGAAAAAGATAAGATACAAGAAAAAGGGAGATTAAATGTGTAAATGACAATACCAAAGATAGAGAAATGAGAAAATATAGAGAAATAGAGGGAAGAGAGGATGAAGGGTAGGTAAAGAGATAGATTTGAGAAGATAAAAATGAGAATCATTATGATAGAGAAAGAAATAGCACAATGTGACAGTTATGGAGGTAAAGAGAAAAAAATCAAATTCAATAATTGTTACATCTCAACAATCTAACTTACAAAATTTATAAATATTAACTCCTAAAACATGTATAATTTTAAATTTTATTTGAATATAATAAAAATGCAAAGGTTTGTAGTGTTTACGTATGTTACAAATGTTTAAAATATATGGTAATTTTAAATTTAATATTATTTATTAATAATTATGAATTATAAAGTTAACAAAAAATTAATATCATTAATCTTAGATATCATCTTCTTATAACTCAATATATATAGTAATCATATATAATATCTCATGTTCATGATATAATTTTTGGTAGTTTAATTTGCAAAATATATTATTTTTGTTATCATAAGAATTGCTTATTCATAACATATATTGCTGGTATAATTGTATAATTCTACTTTATTACTATTAATAACGATTGCTTTGCTCACAATTAAATTATATTAAATTTATTATTTTATTACATTATATGATGTAATATTTTTTCTACTATGTGTCAATTATGATAATGTTAAACTGTTAACATTAGTAAATAATATCTAAAGTATAAATTATAAAGTATCATTCAAAATTATGTTATTTATGAATATAACCATATCACTAAAATTAAATGTCGTTAATTAGTGTAACAAATGCTATAAAAAATATTTTCAACATGACTTCTCAAGAAATCACCTGTCCAAATTCCACACACACACAAGCATGCTTTATTTTTAATTTCTATTAAGGTTCGTTGCTATGATGATGGTGTGGTCGAACATGCATTAAAAATTTCTATAATAGTACTTTTGTGAATAATATATAGGTCATAATATATAATAATATTTCCGGTATTGTTATATTAAATTAGAGAGAAATTAGGTATGCTATTATTTCCCTTGAAGTTAACATTAAAAAAAGAAATTATTTTCCTAAATCATGGTACATGAAAATAAAAATTTGAATTATTTTTTAATTTTAAATAACAAAAAATATATTTTTATTATTTAAAATCTATAACAAAATTTGAAACATGAGTGATTTCTTAACTAATATTAAATGATACAATAAAAAAAGTAACAATGGTTATCAATATATACTTTGGGAGGGAGAGAGTCATCGATATATATGAGAGAGTCAATGAGGATCATATTAATAAAGAGAGAATAAAAAGATAATCACTTGATGTGAATGAGAAAATAACGAAGAGAGAGGACACAAGAGAGATAGTGAGAATAAATAAGAAAGTAAAAGTTAGAGAGATATGAAAAAAATGGAGAGATAGAGAAAAGATGGGTTGAGGGCAAGACAAAGTGTTATAGATGGCAGTGACAAATAAGAGTGTTTTAATGCAAGAGAAAAAATTATAGAATGTGAGCTTTTGAGATAAAGAGAAAGAAGTGAAAGAAATAACTAAAAAATGTTATATGTCATGAAACTTTAACATCTAGTTTTTATTAATATTCACATGTTAAACACATGTAAAACCAAACATTATTAAAATATAACAACAATTTTTTGTAGTATTTTAATACATTATAAAGATTAAAAATGTATGTTCATTATTAACATAATATTCTTTTAACAATACCCATAATTAGAAATGATAATATTAAAAAATAATAACTAATATGGAAATTATAAAATATAATTAAAAATAATGTTTTTTTTATTAATTTTAAAATTCCATCAAAATAAACTATCATCCATTAGAAAAATGAATTTTCTCAAAATAATATGTGCAACAAATAAGATTTCTAAAGATGTCAGGCATCCCAATACTACTTTAGTCAAGTCTCACTTTACTTTGTAGTTCTAAAGAGATCTTATCATATAATTCTAGTGTGGTCACACATGAATATAAAAGTTAGAAACTCATAATTGTGAGATTATTATTTTTAAAATAATTAACTATTCAAGAAATATTTAAAATTACCATGCATATGCACTTTTAAAAATTATTATATTTTACCTAATTTTTTTTAATAAATTTCAATAATAACATTTTAATTATATTAATTTGAAAATAAATTTTATAGTATTAATTCCTTTAATATTAATATTCATAAAAGAATTATTATCAATGTTAAATTTTCTTATTAATTATAGTAATATAATCTTATTTATTATTATAAACATATGTTAAAGTGTACAAGGAAAAATTTCTTAAAAAGGACAATAATCATAAAGATATGTGTTCCAAACAGGGGAAGTCAAGGATAGATATGACAAAGATAAATTAGAGAGAATGGAGAGAAGAAAAAGGTGATAGAATGTGTATTTAACAATATGAAAGTGATAGAAAGGATAAATAAGAGTGAAATAGATTAAAAATAGTGCGAGGGGAAGACAGAGTTAAAGAAGGGGAGTCAAATACTATAACCATATTGAGAGTGAAAAGAAAGTAAAATATTGTGTTAGCAATTGAGATAAAGAGAAAAACATGGATAATAGTTAAATAAAAAGTACAACTCAATAATTTAAATTTTAGAATTTAATAATATTAATTTATGAAACATATAAAAGCTTAAAAAAATTTTAATCTAAAAATATTCAAAGTTTCATAGTCTTTTAATATATAAAACTTAAAAGGCTACCTAAAAAATAATAAATAACATCATTACTTTTTGTTATTGTTTTTAAATTACATAATGTTTATAAAACTTATAAACAATATTTCATATTCATGATATAATATTAGGTAGTTATGTTATATAATGTATTATTATTAAATTAAAAAGCTTTTAATAGGTTTGTTTACACGTAATTAAATTATATTAATGTTTCTATTTTATTACATTATATGAAGTGCTATTTTTATATTTCATGGAAATTATAAGGATCTTAAAGTTTAGATTAGAAATTAATAACTTAAAAAGAAATTATAAACTATCATTCATGCATATTTTATTTTAAAATATTATTATATGAAAAAAATTAAATGTCAATTAAGAGGCTACCCATTCCAATACTACTCCCACCCAAGTACTCTTAACATTTGATTTCTAAGGATATTTATTGTTATAATGGAGGTGTTGTTAAATATCAATATGAAAGCCAAATAATTATACTTGTGTGGTTGTTGGCACAAAAGTAATGAATAGAATAAGATATTTTAAAAATTATCTTACATAAATACTAATAAAAATACTTTCTTTTCTTAAGTTTATCATAGTATTTCTAATATTAATACTATTATTATGTTGAACTAAAACAAAGTTATGTATATTATTATTTCCCTTAATGTAAACATTCACACAAAGAAATTACTTTTATTAAACTGTAGTGCACAACTATATAACAAATTTTTAAATTATAAATAATATAACGCATTGTGATTATTTATAATATATAAAAAAGTTTCAAATGTTAAATATTTATTAACAAAGATTAATTTATACAAGTAAAAAGGTAGATAATTATTATGGAGATTATCTTTGAGAAGGAGAGAGTCATGGATATATAAGAGATAGTTAGTGAGGAAAAGATTAATAAAGAGAAGAAAGAGATGATTGAATGAAGAGAGAAAGAAAAAAGGTATGAGAGACAAGATAGAAAAGATAGAGAGAATAAATAAAAAAAATTAGATATGAAGAAATATAGAGGAGGTGAGAGAGGGTGAGGCAAAGATAAGTGATAGAGAAGGTGTGGAAACATAAGAGAGTTCTAACAGGAGAAAGAATAAAGTCAATGAATGAGAACGGTAAATTATTAAATAAACGTTATATATCATTATAATTTAGCATCTAGTATTTATTAATATTAACATTTTAAACTTATCTAGTATTAAATATTATTAAAATACAACAAAAATTTTAAGTTCTGCTTAGTTTAGCATGTGACAAATTTTTAAACATTAACTTGACTTTTGATATAATATCTCTTTTAGTAACGCATTTAATTTAAAAATTTAATATTAATATATAATAAGAAAAATAGAAATTAATAATTTTAATTAAACGTTTTGTATGAATATTAACATATTATGATAAGTAACTATCATTCATTCGAAAATCAAATGATATCAAGAAATATGTGAACAACAATGACTTTTGAAACGTGCAACCACCCTAATACTACTCTTGTTCATGAATACTTATTTTTGGATTTCTAATGACGTCAAGTGCTAAATTCTTTGTGTGGTTGTGCATGCATATCGATGTTAGGACATCATACTTGTGCCATTGTTGGCCCAAAGTTAATGTAGTGTCCAAGAAATATGAAGAATTATCCAGTGTGTAAACATTCAAAAACATTTATAGTAATTGTATATATCATAATATATTCAAATATTAACACTTCATTTTTTTTTAGCTAAAAATAATTTTTCTATTTTATTATGTCCCTTAATAGAAACATCCATATAGATGAATTATTTCTACTAAATTATAGTTCTTATAAAGCATTTAATTAATTTTGAAATATTAAAAATAAAATAAATATTATTTTGGAAAATATATTTTAAAGAGCATAACCCAAGAGATTTCATAATTAATTTTACTTATACACATATTCTTCAGGCACAATTATACACATTTGTTTATTCTTCTTTATTATAGTTGATATAAGTTATGTTGCTCGCTATTGAATAATATATAAGTTATTATTCTTTTACACCAAATGAAGTACTATTCTTAAAATGTTCATAAATCTACAATGGTGTTAAAAATTATATATTAATAAATAATAACTAAAATATAAATACAAAATAACATTCATAATTATGTTACTTATCATTGTTAGTATACTGTGAAAATAAAATATCACTTTATTAGAAAAACAATGCTAAAAAACATTTTGTACAATAGATTATTGCATCAAAAATATTGAATTGTTCAAAAACGATTCTAAATTACCATCCCTATCCACTTCCAAATCTAATTTCATTCTTATTATGTGTGTGAAAAATAATTCCAATATTAACTGCTTAACTATATCAAGTATGAGAAGAAATAATTTGTAATAATTACTTCTCATAGTGAAAACTTTAATACTTAAGAATTATTTTCACTAAATAATAATTCTTATAAATAAACAATAAAATTATTTATTCATTATAAATTATAAAAAGTAACTTATTTTTTTAAGTGTAGATTAACGTATGAAACATAAGGTTTTTCTTAATTAATGATAATTAATTGAGGTACAAAAATATTCGTGATGGAAATAAGTTTAGTATAAAATAGGAGTTAGGGTGAGGTAAGAGAGTGATAGAGAGAAAAATATTACTTGAGAGAGGAGAGACATGATTGAATGAATGAAATAAAAGAGAGGAGAAAGAAAATGAGAAGATATAGAGGATAAATAACAAAATGAAAGAGCGAGAGTTGAGAAAATCAAGAGTGATAGAAGAGAGAGGAAGTGAGGGCTACATAGATTTAGAAAAAGAGAAGATAAATAAGAGATTGATAATGGGAATGAAAAAAAGTGAAAGAATAAGAGAGTTATTAAATATATCACATCATATAATATAGTCAAATAATAATTATAATTTAACTATAGATAACGTAACTTATATCAACAAAATTTAATGTAGCATATATTTATAATAGCATATAGATAGTGTGCATTAAGGTTTTCTAATGTAATTTAATATATTATATAAATAATCTACTTAAAAGAATATCATTACCAAAATATTTTTTATACTATTATCTTTGTTATGTCACAATAAAAATAAATCTTAGGTATTGATACAATTTATTATTTAGTTAAAATTTTAAATTATAAATGTTTGAAAATAATTTTAAATTGATAGTTAACATAGTTTTTAAACATTTATTTTTCATTAAAATACTAATAAACATTGAATTGTTTCCTTTTTAATAATTATCAATTTTTGTTAATTTTTGTAGGTTAAAAAATTGAAATATATTGTTCATTTAATTATTTCTCTCCCTTCCTTTCTTTTTTTCGGAAAGGCTCTAGCATTCTTTTCTCAACTATTTTATTTCTCCTATTTTTATCTACCTTCTCTCACTTTGTCTTCACCAAACTAACTCTCTCCAATAACACTCTATTTTATCAATCTTCTCTTTTTCTGCTTTATTCTTTATTATGTCTATCACTTTTATCTTCTATCATGTTACACTTTTTCTCTTTCTCTTCATTACATCATCTCTTTTCTTTCTTTATTAATAGTTTCGCTTTTATCTCTCATTTATCATTCCATGATTCCACTCACTTCTAGTGTACCCAACTCCATCACCACATCACTAGTTTCAATTCCATCTGTTAACATTAATTAAGTAATATATCATATTATGAAAATTGATATTCTTTTAAACAATAAATACACATTTATTATTCGTAATAAGAAAAAAAATTTTTGATCACTATAATAACTATCATTTAGAGAAAATAATTTTAAAGTATTAAAATTTACTTTAAGTGAAATAATAAAACAAACACAAATTTTTATTTAAATAAATTATGACATATATAATAAAAATAAATTTTTTTTAATGGTTTTATGTATTACAATTTCGAAAACTTCTTCAAATAGTTCATTAGTTTTAAAAATAATCACACAAATATGATTTTCTAGTTTTGTATGCATGTGAAACCACAACAAAACTGTAGCAATGGGCCTCATTTGAATGCCAAATATAAGAATGCCTTGGTGAAAGTAGCATTTGGATGGGTGTCTTCTGATGAAGCCCTCAAGTCAAATATGTTTGTTGACAACATTCTTTTTCTAGTGAACGATAGATGATTCAAACAATATGTTAACATTAATAACTTATATTATATTAATGTTATTTTATAATTTTTTTTCTTATTTCTTAATAATATGAATGCTATGACATCATTATTTTCATAAAGTATTAGTTATACAATTTATTATAGTCTAGTTAAGTAATAAACTAAATATAGTTTAATGTTAGGCAACATAAGTTATATAAATGATAATAAAGCATAATTAATATAAATTTATAATTGTATATACATGTTATGCATAAAATGATTTTGAATGTATCAATAATATATTATTGAGCATAAAGTCCTTAAAATATATTATTAATATTAAATATAATTTATGTTTGTTATTTATTTATTTATTAATGTGAAGATACAATGTTGGAATAATGATATTACTTTATATCTAATTAAAATTTTAAATTATTTACATGAATAAAATAATATTAAATTAATAATTAATTAACAACTTAGACATTTGAAATATATTAATACCACAAAATGTTTAACAACATATATGTTTAATATGTTTATATTGCTCGATATTTTATTTTAAATTATTGTGATATAAATTTTATTTTATTATCATTCCCTTATATGTCTCTCCTTTACTTCATTTCTATCACCTAATGTCTCCTCTATCTCTCTCTTTTTTTTTAAATTTTTCTCCCCCTTTCATATTTTTTTATTCTCTTTATCTCCATTATGTTTTGTTTATTCTCCGTCTTTATACAACCATCTCTTTATTCTCTATATCCTACTATTTTCCTCTTTATCGCTCCACTATTTATCCACGACATTGCCTTCTAATATACCTATCTTGATCACTATGATTTATTTTTTATCTCTTTCAATAAACTTTAATTATGAATTCATCTATTTTATGTAATTTAATATTCATTTAAAATAAAAAAATATATTCATTATTTGTAATAAGAAAATAAAGTTTTTACTTATAACAACTATAATTTATTTAAAATAATTTTGTGTATGAAAATTTAATTTAAAATGAATACTATTCTACATAATGTATTATTAATTTAATATAATCAAAGTATTAAAATTTGAATGTATTACAATATATATGGTAAAGTTTAAGTTATTTGTGAAAGTGCGCATAGATGATAATTTAAAAAATTGATGAATAGTTCAATTTTTTGAAAAACAATAAACAATTATGATTCTCTAGCTCTTGCATGTGTATGCTACCACACCTAAATTATAGCATTGAATCTCATTAAGATGTAAAAGTTACTCGAATTTGATAAGAGTAACAATGCGATGCGTGACCTATGAAGAGTTGCTCAACATTGACATATTGTTTTTGTTACATTAGTTTCTACATTAAATGGAACTTGAATTAAGTAAAATAAAAATATTTACAATTAACAAAATTTAAAAATTATATTTTACTATTTCAATTTTAGTAATTATTTATTACTAATAAATTTGAAATATCATTATCATTTTAATGTAGCACTAAATACAATACTTCATGACACAAAATATTATAATAGTTATATTATTATTTTATTATCAATATGATAACTTTTATTAATTATAATAAGTAGAAACTATAAATATTTATAATAGAAAGTACATGCTATGTGTAAAATATTTTTAATATATTAATAATATATTATATTTAAAAAACTATGTAAAATTATATAATAAATATGAAACATTACTTATATTTATTATTTATGTTTCTATATAAGGATAACATCTCGGAATAATGTTGTTATTCTATTTTTTATTTATTTAAAATTTTAAACAATGCAAATTTATAAAAGAGATATTAAATTAATAGATAAAAATTGTAAATTATGATATTCTACAAATATGTAATCACATATATATTTAATATGCAAATATTAACAAATACTATTTTCCAAATTATTAAGATATAATTTTTGTCTAATGATTTCTGTCACTTCTTTCTTTTAATCTTAATAAGTCTAACATTCTCTAAGTTTAGTTTCTCTTCTATATCATCAGCTATTTATCTCCCTCTTCAATTTCTGAGTGTTCCCCTCCCCCTCTCTCTTATTTACGTCGCCTTATTTTCTCATTTCTCTCTTTTTTAGTTATTTATTTGTTCTCACTATCTTGTTTGCCTTCTCTTTCTTCTCCATTTCTCTTTCCCAACATTTAATCATCTCTCTCATTTCTCTCTTTAATATGTTTCTCTTTATCATCCTCTACTATGTCCATATCTCTCTCTCTCTTAAATCATATATATATCTCCTATTATCTCTCTTTGTTGCACCATCAATTAATATTAACAAGGAATTCTATCTTGTTATACAATTTAATAAATATTTTTATTTTTTATAACTAATAAATATTTTTATTTTATTTTATCAAAAGTAATATTTTAGTTAAAAGAATTACTTTTGTTTGAATTCTTGCATTAAAGAAAACAATAATTGAAATTTATTATTATTAATTATATATTAAAGTATTAATATTAGAATGTATTACAAAAAAGTAAATAAATTATCTTTGGACATATATTCATAGAAATTTAGAAAATATCTTCTAAAGATAATTATGTTTATTATAATAATCAAGATAATATGATTTTCTAACATTTTATGTGTAGTAAAAAAAAGTTACATTAATGCACTAGATCTCAATGGAACACAAAGGTTAAGCAGACTTTGGTAAGGGAAGTATTAGGATGGATGACATATTGAGAAATTGTATTACACATGTTTTTATAATATTTTTTTTCTAATTAACTAAAGCAAATTTTAATATTCATAAGTAACATACTTATGAATGATATTTTATAATTTTCTCTTTTTTTGTTATTTAATAATCTTAAATTTACAACATCATTATATTTTTCATATACTATTAAATAAAGTACTTCAAATGATATAATAAAATTATAACTATGTTATAATTTAATGTTTGACAATATATGTTACATCAACAACAATAAAATATAATTAATATATTTATAATAGTAGAAAAGTTCTTTAATATAACAAAAATTATTGTATAACCCAAAATACCTAAAAACATACAATTAATGTAGAATATTACTTATATTAAGTTTTCAAATTATGTTTTTATAATTAATTTTACATTGTTCTTTGTTCTCATTATCTCCAATTCTCTCTATTTGCTATCTTTTTCCCTTTGTCTTCACTTTATCACCTCTTTTTTCTCTTTTTATTATTATTTGCCTTTATATTTCTCATATATATTCACGATTCTCTATCTTCGAATATATTTATGTCTATCTCTATTATCTCTTTTTTTAACTTAGCCAATTAGTATCAATCATGAAATCACTCAAGTTATAAAATTTAATGTATATTTTAAATAATATATATATTATTTATAATTAATAAATAATTTAATGGTTTTTATTTATTAAAATTATAATTTGAAGAAATAATTTTTATGTAGGAATATTTACTTTAATGGAAATAATACATTAATAATAACATATTATTCGATATAATTAAAGTGTTAATATTAGAATATATTATAACATGTATAATAAAAGTTAAATTATTTTTCAAAGTATATAATAATTTAAATTATTTCTAGAATAGTTCATTATTTCATTATAATAATGAGTCAAGTACGATGTCTTTATTTTGTATGCATGTCTGGCCACAATTGTGATACACCATATAATATCATTAGAATGCCAAAGTTAAGCATACTATGGTGAGAGTATTATTGGGATTGATTACAACTTAAGAAGTTCACATGTAGGATAGCTTTTTCAAAGCATTAGTTTTCTGGAAAATGGATGTCCATTTTTGTAATAAGTTACTATTTATAAATAATATAATTATAAATCATATTTTATTATTTCCATTTTAGCTACTATTTATTAACATCAGCTTTATAACTTAGTTATCATTTTTGTATAAAATTCAATACAACATAATGAATCATATAATAAAATAATAACTAACAAAATTTAATTTTGGGAAACATAAAGAATATCATCTATAATAAACTATAATTAACATATATTTATAATGGAGTATACATATTATGTGTATTGGTTTTTCAATATAATAATAAATTATATAACATAAACTAGATAAATTTATTTGATGAACATCAAATATTATTTATATTATATCATATCATTTTCATATCTTTGAATAATGTTATCTTTTATTATTTATTATTTAATTAGCTTTTCCAAATACATATAATAAAAATAATATTAAATTCGTAGTCAATATGTGCTTTAAATTTGTGTAATATATTAGAAAATAAAATGAAAAATTTTTGTTATCTATTAATATTATTAAATTTTATACAAATTTAATACATTAATATTAAAAAATATTATAAGTTAAACTCTAAAGATTTAATTCTTATTTACTTTTTGTCACACTTCTTCATTTTTATATTGATAGCTCTAACATTCTCTCATTTTTTTTCTCTTTATGATAATCATTCCATCTTTTGTCTTCATGTTGCATGCATTTGGTGAGAGTTCTATTGGGTTGGATGACATCATGGGAAGTCCTCATGTTGCACACATTGTTTCACATCATTAATTTATTAATAAATAATATTTATAAATAAAATATATAATAATGTTATTTTATATTTTTATTTGAGTTATTTCTAATTAAGTTACACTTTATTACATTATTATCATTTTCATATAATAATATACTTAATAATATATTGAATAAAATAAAATACTTATTTTATATAATTTAATATTTCTTAAAATGACATATATTAATATAATTATGTTAAATCAATATATATTAATAATTGTGCATAAATTCTATGTATAAAAATATTTAATGTCACAATAATTTATTAAAGAAATTAATCTACCTAAAATTATATTTTGAATATGAAATATTATTTATAATAATTATACTAAAAATGAGAGAAAGCCATGGAGATGATTGATCAATGAGAAAGACAAAAAGAGAGGAGGAGAGAGAAGATCAAGGAGTTAGAGAGGATATATAATAATGTAAAAGAAACAAAAAATAAGAAATTAAAGTTAAAGTAGAGAAACGGTGATGAGAACTCTAAGAGAAACAGAAAGATAGATAAATAAGAGAATATAAAAAGAAAACAAGAGAAAGTTAGAGCTATTAATAAAGAGAAAGTAGTAAGAGAAGTAGTTAAATAGAATTTATCTTAACAATTTAAGTTATAATATTTATTATTTTTAACATGTTAAATATCTAGTTTTAAATATTATTAAATGCAACTTAAATTTTTTAGTTTTATAGTATGTTGGTACATAAGTATTTTTAAAATATATGTTTATTATTAATTTAATACTTCCTCTAACTACACTTATAGTAATCTCTATCTCCACTATTTTTCTTTTGGCACATCAGATAGTATAATTTAAAATTAACATGCATTACACACTTTAATAAATATGTATTTTCTTGCTTACTTCTAAAAATTATTTATTTTTTATTTTGAGTTATTATAATACTGTGAAAATAATTCTTGTGTATGAATATTTACATTAATTGGAATAAAAATATATATACATATTTTCATAATAATTTAATATAACTAAAATTTTAATATATGAATACATTATGAAATTTATAAAAAAAACAAATTTTTTTTAAAGTGTCTATGCATGATCATTTATGAACGTTCTTGAAGAGTTTGTTTCTTTTTGAAAATAATAATCTTGCTAGAACAATTTTCTTGATTTTTTATGCAAGTTACCACACAAGCATTGAAGCATTATATCTCATTAGAACTAAAAGATTAAGTATAAATAGGGAGATTAGTATTGGGATGGGATTCCTTTTGAGAAGACCTCATGCTACACTAACATCTACATAGTATTCATCTTATTAATAAATAATAATTGATTTTAATAAGATGTTATCTCATATAAATAAAATAATTGTGAGCTGTAATTTATAATTTCTATTTTTAGTAATTATTGATTAAAATTAACTTGAGATTATTTTTATCATTTTCATTTAAAATTAAATTAGCAATTCTTGAAATATAATAGAATAAAAATTTTATAATTTAATATTTGAAATGTAGTTTTCTTTCTCTTGTATTCATTTATGTCCTCAGCATTAGTATAGGACTAGAACACCTTAGGAAACAAAAGTTAGGCATCTTTTGATTAGAGAAGTGTTGGGATGAGTCACCTCTTGAGATGTCATGTTAGACATAATGTTTCAAAACTCTCATTTTGTAATGAAAGAAAGCATATTTAACAATACATTAATATTCATAAAATCATAATTATGAATGATATTTTATAATTTTTATTTTAGTTATTATTACTAATATTAATTTTATAGCCTTATTATTATTTCATAAAGGATTAAATAAAGCATCTCAATTGATAAAATATAATAATAACTATAATGTAATTTAACCATAAAAATAGAATATCAAATATTAAAATGTAAAATTAATATATATTTAAGATTTGATGGGCCTTCTATATATAAACATTTTTTAATACAATAACAATATATGATATGACACAGGCTATGTAAACTTATATCATTAACAAGATATTTTTTAAGTTCTTTTAGTTAATATGAAATACGAAATCACTCATGTTATACACTTTAATATATATTTTAAGTTATGTGATATATATATATATAGATATATATATATATATATATATATATATATATATTAAAAAAATTAATTTTCTTTTAAAAGAACTATGATTTAGTAAAACTAACTCTTATGTATGAATGTTTACTTTAATAAAAAGAATGCCAAAAACTTCTTATTAATTAAATATAGCAAAGATACAATTATTTAAATATCTTAAACTTATATAATAAAACTAAAATATTACTTGAACTTTTTTATTCATGATAATTTTGCGAATGTCTTCAAAAGTTAGTAATTATTGGGTCAAAAATCACACAAGCACATTGTCCCACAATTATATGAAATTGTGATCACACATGTATTACAACATTGGATGGTTGTTGACTCTGAAGTTAAGATTGCTTACGTAAGATTAGTATTAAGATGGAGGGCATTTTTAGAAGTCCTTGTGTAGCAGTTATTGTTTTCATAGAATTCATTTTATTAATTAGTGAGTACCGATTTTAATAATATTTAAATATTTATAAATAACACATTAATGAATGATAAATTCTATTTTTCATTTTAATTGTCTTATTAAAATGACCTTTATAAAATTGCCATCATTTTCATATAATATTAAATAATTATACTTCAAAGAATATAATAAAATTCTACCTTTGAGATAATTTAAAGTTGGGCAACATAAATTAAGTAGAATTAATATATATTTATAATAGTATATACAAATTGTGTAAACGTTTTAAAATATGATAATATTACACTACAAAAATAAAATTACCTTAAATTATGCCAAAACTATAAAATATTATTTATATTTACTCTGAATATTATGTTAAATTATGTTAATATCATAAACAAATGATAACATTTACTATTTAATTATGATTTTAAATTATAATGTTTATAAAATGTTATTAAATTAATTATTAGCATATACTTTAAACATTTGTAATAAACTAAATTACAACAAAACTTTAAATTTTTGTTGTGTTTAATTAATATTGAATATTACATGTGTGTAACATGTTATTATTAATATATATTATACGTTACGCTATTAAGATATAATTTCTATTTATTATTTGGCACACTTCTTTCTCTTTATTTTAAAAAGTCCAACTTTCTCTTACATTCTTCTCTTCATAATTATTATTTTCACATCTATCTCCCCCACCTCTATCACTTTTTCCCTTAACCTCCCGCTCCTCTATCATTCTCCATTTCTAATTTCTCTCCTCTCACTTCTTCTCTTTCTCTTTATTTAATCATCTATCACTTAATATTCTTCGACTATTTTCATCTTTATCTCTCGTATCAACTAATCACTACTTTTATCTTACTATATACTTATCTCCATAAATATTATATATTTTTCAGCAACATTAATTAAGATTAGTTGAGAAATTTCTCATGTTACACACTTTAATATATATTTTTATTGTTAAATGTATCTAATTCATAATTAATAAATAATTAAATTTTTTTTGTAATATCAATAATTTTATGGATAATTTTTACTTATGAATGTTTATTATCAAGGAATAGTAAATAAATAATTTTTAAATAATTTATTGTAACTAAACTATTAATATTGGAATGTATTATCACATATAAGATAAAATTGAGGTTATTTTTAAAGTATATATTCATCAAAATTTAAAAAACAACTTCAATAGTTAAATTTATTTTTAGGTGACAATCACATAAATATGATTACATATGTTGACTATGATCTAATATAGTAAAATAGTGCCTATAATATAGTTTAATTATGAAAAATAAAACTTATATAAAAAATAACAAAGTAGAATTTATTTATATTTATAATAATAAGAATATATTATATGTAAATGTTAAATACAATAACAATATATTATATATGAGAGACTGAAAAATTATATTATGAATCTAAATATTAATTATACTTCTTATAATATGTCATATGAAGAAATTATCTTAAAACATTGTTATGATTTATAACTTAATAAATAGCTTAAATTTTTAACTATTAATAAATTAATCTTAATTAATAGCCAATATATATTTAGCTTTGCAATATGCTAAAATACTATAAAACTTTATCTTTTGTACTTTAATAGTACTTAATATTACATATATTTAATGTGTCAATATTTGTAAAAGCTATAAGTTAAATTATTATGGTATAACTTTTAATTATTTCTTTCTTCTCTATACCTTAGTAGCTCTAATGTTTTCTCACTTTCTTCTCTCTTGTATTATAATTCTTTTATTTGTCTCCACATTCTCTATCTCTTTCCCTTCATCTCACCCTCACCATTTACCTCCTCTTTCTTCTCTATGTTCTTATTTCTCTCTCTATTCTTTTTCGTTATTTATTCTATCTCATTTTTTGCTATTTTTTCTCTTCATTCAAACATGTCTCTTTTCCCACTATTAGTATTGTTCTTTTCTATCACTCTCTTATCTATCAGTGATTGTTCTCTTCTAGTAGACTTATCTCCTAAACCATCTCTTCATTATTTGTTTATTATAAATTATAAATCAAATATTTACTTTTTAAAATACATTTTAATGTGCACAATATGATATATTTCTTAATTAAGTACACCACATGAGAGAGAGTGAGTCATTAATAGACAAGTTAGTGATAAAGTAGAAAATAATAATATAGAGTAGAATGAAGATTGAATGAGGAGAAAGGGTAAAGAAGAGAATAGAGAAAGAAAAGACAAAGGTTATAGAGAGAACAAAAGAGAAAGTGAAAGTCAAAGAAACGAGACAATTGTGGTGAACAAAGAAGCGATGCTGTGAGGGGAAGACAAGACATTCAGATTAGTAACACAAAAAAGAGAAAGATAACAGTATAAAGTTGGAAGGGAGAAAGTATAAGTGCTATAAAGATAATGATAAAGAAATAAGGAAAATAATTAAATAATACTTATATGTTAACAAAATAACTTATAGTATTTATTAATTTTGACATGTTAGATGATTATAATATTCAATATAATTTAAATTAAAAATAAAACCTTTGTAGTTTTTTGTGTACATAAGTAATATTCAGAGCATATGTTGACTATTTACTTAATATTATATTATGAATTACGTTATCTTAAACTTTAATTAACAAATAAATAGTGTTACTTATTTTAATATACTATTCTCTTGTGACATAATATAGATAATAAATATAAAAAACATTTCATAATAATCATTTAATTTTAAGTTGTTTTTATTATAATATATGATTATATGAATAACTTTTATAAAAATTATGTGTACATTATCATAAATATATATTATATGTGCCCTATAATAGCTAATTAAAGTAATCTCACGTGTAATTAAAATATATTTAAATAGACATTTTATTATATTATATAAAGAATTATATTATATAAGTAATATTAACATAAGAAGAACTAAAAAAACATTTAAAAAATATTACATATAAAATTGTTATTTATTATTAAATATTAAAATATTCTTAAAACTAATTCACATTTATTAGAGAAATGAATGTTATTAAATAATGTGTGTTAAAAGGATTTCTCAAGAGGTCACCTATACCAATTCCATAGTAACTTAAGGTCATTAATTGTTTCATTACCTCATAATTATGTACACAAACTCTAATATAGACATATCATAATATAATATGTACATATGATTACTAAATATGGAGTCTAAAACATAATGCAATGTACTAAATATTATATTAAGGTGGGCAGTAAAAGAGATTTGTTAATTTATTCTAATTGATTGAACTACAAAAGTGATAGTGGAGATGGAGATAAGCACAATGGAATGAGAGCAAATCATTGAGAGATAAGAGTGTTAAACATAAAAATAGTAACAAATAAAGAAGAGAGAATGATGGAAACTATAGAAATATTTTTATTTTAAACTACATATATTATAAGTTTTAAAAAATTAGCACAATATAATCAATGTTGTAGGAATGCATTTCCAACAATTCTAGTGTATTAACATAAAAATTATATGACAAAAAATAACAAAGTAACTCAAAAAATGGTACATTAAAATGTGTTATATATCAAATATGTTAATTAAATTTTGAAGATGTAGTGACAAAAATTGACTGAGGAGAACGAGACAAGAAACTAAATTGAGGGAGAGAAAGAAAGTGGGGAGATAAAGAGATAAATGAGGAGTGAGATAGAAAGAGGAATGACTGATATAAAGATGGTAATAAAGTTAATAAGTTAAAGTTAATAAATAATAGCTAAACTCTAAATTATAAAATTAATGCTATGAATTAACATAAAATTAAAACCAACTCTTGTGCATTCCAAAAAAAATTCTATGAAAAAAATATGTGCAACATGACGTCTTGGTCCATCTTTATTCTAAGCATACTTAACTTTTGAGTTGAAACGAAAAGTATTTCTAATGTGGCTACTATACTAAAGATAACGAATAACGTTAGAAAATTTTAAGTTTTTTCATGTGTATATATTTTCAAAAATTATTTTTACTTTATTTTGTTTGTCATAATATAGTCCAATGTTAATAAGTTATTTTTATTGAACTAATGAGCAATTAAATATATTATTCCTTCTTTTGAAGTAGACGTTCATGCATAAACTTGTTTAAACAAAATTATAAGTATTAAAAAAATTTAATTATGTATTAATAAATAATAAAATCTAAAATAAAAAATATTATTAATATTATTGTTGTTATTTATATCATTTATTTGTAGTATATTATATTAGAATTTATTATAATGTTGAATTTAAATTTTTATTTTTAAAGTTAATATAGAAAATTATCATTAATTATAAGGCAAATATGTAATTATCTAAGTGCATTTTAATGTTGAAATATTACTATAGCTATATGTATCATTTTAACTATTACATTATAAGATAAATAATTTAAATAGCAATGCCATGAATGAAATATTATAATAAAGTGCATAACATAACAAATTTCTTAATTATATCAATTGATGGAGCTAGAGAAATAGATACTAGAGAGAAAAGATAGGTATAGTGCAAGAGAAGGAGGCAGACATGAAAGGTAAGAGAGATAGTGATGAAAATAATGATAGATATAAAGAATAGAATGAAAATCAAATATTTGCAACTTAAGCTATTGTATGTTATTTCTTTGAATATATTTTAGTTCGAAATAATTATATTTATGACATGGGGTTTTAAATGAAAAACAACACAATTTCTTATGTTTTTATAAAAGATGTCTGAAGTAAATTACTATATATTAATTATATTAAATAAAATTGATCATTATTATATATGAGTCCAAATATAGTCAAATTTATATTATAAATTTATAAAATTATGATAACTAAAAACATATGTTTACTGATAAGTAAAAAATTAATATTTTTAGTTTTATTTATAATTTTAAAAGATAAGAAAATTATATTCATACTAATAAAAGCATATTATAACATATTTTAGAATAAGGTGTTTCTAATAATTCTATTAAATTAAGTCAATGTTACTATAGAAATAAAAATGTTAAGGACAAAACATTCTACTAAAATGTATTCTATACAAATATTTAATTTATATTTCAAGAAAGTGTGATAGAAAATGAGGGAAGAAAGATGAGACAATGTGATGAGAGATACTAAGAAGAGAGAGGTAGAGAAAGGAATAAGCAAAACTACAAGATAAGAGAGAGGAGTCTCAAAGTTATTTGACAGAATGTTTTTGAGAGAAAATAAAGATAAATTTGAGTAAATATGTAGAAAAAGAAAGAGAAAAGGAGTGAGGGAGAACAAAAGGAGGCTTATAGTGCCACAAAGAATAGAGAAAGTGAGATAAAGGGATTTGAAAGAAAGAAAGAGATAGTGAGAGGTGGAATTACAAATATACTATAAAGATAAAACAACAATAGAGAAGATAGAGAAAAATAGAAATAAAAAGACAGGAAAAGATATAAAGGAAAAAATAAATAGATATAAGCAGCTAGAAGGAAAGTGGAGAGAGGGTGAGAAGATAGATGACATAAAGGGAATAAATAAGAATATGAAAGAGAGGAATGAGAGAAGAGAGAGGGAAAGTTAAGGGAGAGGGTAATGGGAAGATGAAGAGATAATATTGGTATAGGTAAATAAGACAATGATAATTGAATAGAGAAAGAAATGTGATTGAGTGAAAACTAAAGAAATAAAAGCAATGAAGTCAAAGAAATAATTAAATAAATGTTATATATTAATAATATAATTAAAAGTATTTATTAATATTAATATGCTAATCTCATTCAATATTAAATATTATACAAGTAAAAAAGTTTTGCAATAATTATTTGACATTGCTAAGTTTTAGAATTTTTGTTGCTATTAATTCAATATCATTCGAGTTCATTAAATAATTAGAATCACTTATTCTAATATATTATCCATATATACATAACATATATAATAAATGTAAATAATATTTTACATTAACAATAAAATTTTAGATTGTTTATGTTATACATTATATAGTTATATTAAAAACGTTTTTAAGCATAATAAGTACATGATTGTAAGTATATATTAGTTCTACTTTAATATAGGTAATATAAGTAAAATTATGGATAGTTAAGGCATATAAAAATATTTTTTTAATTATATCATATTTAGGGCTATATTTAATACTTCTTTAAAATAATAATTGTTTTATAATAACGAAAATAATAAATATAATTAAAAATAAAAATATAAATAACTTAAATAATAGTTTTATTTATTAATAAGAATTAACAATAATTAAAACTAACTCATGTTCATTAAAAAACAAATGCTATGGAAAAACAAGTGTAACATAATAACTTCTCAATATGCCAACCAATCCTAATACTACTCCTACTGGTTATATTTGAGTCATATTGTAATCTAGAAAAACATACTTTTATTTCTATTTCTTTAAAGATAATGTACTATCTCATAAATCTTATTAACTATCATGTGTATATACATTAAAAAATAATTTAATTCTTAGTATATATGTTATAACATATTTTGATGTTCAAACTTTATTTATATTATAATAATAAGAAATTATGTATATTATAATTTTAGTTAAAATGAACATGTAAGATAAGAATTATTTCCACTAAATTTTTTTCTTATAAATAAAAAAATAAAATATTTCTTAGTTATATAATTATTATTTATATTATTTATTTTAATAAAATTTTCATGTATATTAAGATGAAAGCTAGTGTAAATGGTACAAATTATAATAACATTAAAAATTAAAAGAACATATTTCTTAGTTAATATAAATTAATAAATTTATTACTAATTATGTCACAAACTTAAAATAATGTATAATTATGCTAATATTAATGTATCATAGTATACAATATACATACTTTTTTATAATTTTGTTATTAAATATGTAATATAAATAGCAATACAATGCTTGTAATAATAATAACATGACAAACTTCTTAACTACTATTGATAAATATAGTAAAAAAGTAAATAGTTGAGATGGAAATTAATAGAATATTCGTAGAGTCAATAAGAGATGAGATAGTTATAGATGAAAATTGTGACATTGAAAAGAGTGAGATGTGATAAAAAAAGGAAAACAATATTGATATCTACCAAATTATATTACATATCAAAAAAACTATACATTTAATAAATTATTTTGCATTATGTTTTATAAACCTCATTTATTATCATTATAGTTGAGTTAAATATAACTGAAATAGTATATATATTACAAATTAGAGATGTTTTGAGAGCTAATAAATATATTTACTTTTTTAAAAAAATAATCAATTTTAGTTATAATTTAGAAGCATAGTGGATTACGTGTATTAATATTAGCTTATCACAATATAGTTTATAAAAAAACTTTAACAACAATACTAATATATTAACTTCATCATTTTATTACAATTATAATAATGTAATACATGAGATATTTCACTAAAATGCATTATATATAAAATATCTTAAGTAATATTTAAATATAGAGTGAAAGAGAGTGACTAATAAGAAAGTGAAAAGAAGATAATGTGATGTTATGATTTAGTGAATAGATAGATACAAAGATATAAGCGAGAGAGAGAGAGAGAGATAATGGAAATTAGGAGATAAAGAAAGTCATATTAGCATTATTAAGTTAATATTAGTGAATAATAATAATTATAATTTAAATTATTAAAAATAATATACAATTTGGTTATTTATTAATAACTATATAGATTTTATTATAACTAACACCCATTCATTTGAAAAATAAATGCTATGGAAAAACATTTAAAATAACAGGACTGCTAAAGAGCATGCCCATCAAAATGCTATGCTTACCAAATCAAGATTAAAGTTTGAGATTAGATGAGATCAATACATTAATCCTTGTCTAGAAATAGACATAGAATATTATAAAAATTTCCTAAATTATCATGTTTATATGTTGTTTAATAACTTTTATGTATGTTACAAATATCATTACATATTCCAATGCTAATACGCTCATTTTATTGAATTAATGACGAACTATTTATATTATAATTTTCTTTAAAGTAGACATTCATAAATAATTTTTTTCAAACAAGTTATAATTATTTAGAATTATATTATTATGTATTAATTATAAATAATGAAATACAAAATAAAAGGTTTCATAATATTTATTATTTAAATTATTTGTCTTAATTAAACCATTATGTATATTAAAGTAAAGCAAAAGCATACATAGTGTAAATTAGTATAATTTTAATACTATATTTTCTTAATTAATATACATAATCAAACTTACTATTAATTATATAATAAACATATAAGATATTTTTCATACTTTAATATTGATATACAATAATATATGTTATAGATATCATTTTTTCCATTTATTTTTTTAAATATATAATAAAAATATTAGTGAAATATATGACATTATTTTGAAGTGCATAATAGACTTAATCCTTGATTATTATTAATTGATGGAGATAGAGAAAGAGAGTTTAAAATGGGTAATTCCTTCTACAAAAGAGATGTAAAGGGACGTGGAGAAACAAGAGAGAGAAAATAGTGATAAAGAGCAAAGTTAGAGACAAATAAATGTAAAGCGAACATTATCATTTTAAATTATGTATATTTTTTAAAATATATAGTAGTGCAAAATAATTATACTTATAATATTTGATATGAAAAATAAATTCATTATTACATACTAATTATTAAAAAGAGTAAATATTATACAATAATTACTACATATGTTCAATCTCTATCATTATATTTGCCTCATTACCCCTTTTCTCTATTTGTAATTATCTAATTCTTTGTTCTTTTCTTTTCTTCCTTTGATGACTATTTAATCTCCCTCACCTCCTTATCTCCTTCTTTATAAATTCAATGTCCTTGCCATTCATTCAGTCTTTCTCACTATCTTTTAAATAAATGTTTTCTTATCATTCTATCCATCTCTTTTTGACTCTGTCTTCATTAATGCACTTTTTATCTATATAATACTTTTTCTCACAAGCTTCAAAAACCCTCTATCACACTCTCTTCCATTTCTATTAGTATATGTCTCCCTCACTCTCTTTCTCTTTTGACATATTCAACATAACTTATCACTATTGTTTTCTCAAACTTATTCCAACCTACTCCATCACTTTCGTTATTTTACTCATTCCCCTCTCTTTGCTTCTCTTACAAGTATCTCTCATGACTTTATTTTCTTCCACATTTTACCTCTCTCACTTTCCTATTGTTTGCTCATAAAATATAAATTAAAATTTTTCATAAATAATACATTTTAGTGAAATATGTGGTGTTGTTTATTTTTGAAATAGTAACAATTATTAAGTTTATTTAAATTTTTATAAACATATGTTTCATTTTGTTATGAGAAGATTGACAAAACAACTAAAAAAAAAGTTTTTTTCCTCTTTTTTATTAATCATTAAAAATGAATCTGAGAATAAAACTAAGAAATGATGAATAATAATTAATAATGATGCAATTATAAAAAAAAATTAAATAATTTTATTTCTTTCTATTATCTTATTCTTAGTGCTTTCTTATTAAGATTAAAGTATCAAGGATTAATCTAATTAATTATTAAATTATAATAATAAAAATAATTATTATTTTTTAAAAATATTTCTAAATAGTTAATAATAATTTTCATTTCTATCATTTTTTACCTATTCTTGTAAGGAATAATATGTCTAAGAAGGAGAAACTATGAAGAAGAAGAAATCATAAATTGGTAATTGAGAATAAAAAAAGAAAACATTGGACACAAAAAAATTCTAAAAGAAGAGCATAATAATATCAAAATTCATATTAAAAGAAGGAAATAAGATAAAGACTAAATTCAAATAAAACTATTGAAGAATAAATACAACATTAAAAGAACTAGATGAAATATATATGGTTTTATCAGAAGAAAACAACACAACTAAGATAATAAGAATAGATCTAAAATATTCTAAAATAATGATAACAATACTAATATTAATAATATTTTTTTACTATGATTCATTTATATTATTTTTTATTTATTTTTTATAATCCTAATAAATTAAGAAAAATAAAACTTATTAATAATATAACAATAATAAATTTATGTGTCCTTAAACTTATTACAATTCTTTAAATTTTTGTATATTAATTTTTAATTATAAGTTGTGTTTTCTTATATATATTTAAATTAATAAAATATTATTAAAAAAATAAATATAACTCGTAAGTATTCTTCTTCTTAATTATTGGTCAATTTGATATATATTAATAATTATTAAAAAACATTTCGTAGCTTTCATAAAATAATAATTAATAATTTATAATCTTCACTTTTTTACTTCGAATTTATTAACTGTATTATTCTTCATTTAACACATATAATTTTTCTTATTCTATTCACTAATTCACTTTTAAAATAGGGTATTGAAGATAGAAAAAATAATGACTAAAGTGGATAGAGAGGGAGGGTGATAAAAGGGGAGGGAGAAAAAAAGAGAGAGAGAGAACAAGGAGTAATTAGGAGATATGAGAAAAAGATAAGGAATGTATATGGATAAATGAAAAAAATAATAATGAGAAAGAATATAAAAATAACATTAAGAGAAAAATAACAAGAGAGTGCATGATGAAGTGAGAGAGGGAATGAGTGTTTGACAAAGATAAAAGTGGTTGGTATAAGGGGAAGGGAGAGGAAAAGAGAGAAATGAAGTGAGAAAGAGATAATCAATGATAGAGTGAAAGGGAAAATAGAGTGGCTGAGAATCAATTAATAAATAAGATGGTTGTCCAATAAGGAGGAGACATGAAAGGAGGTGTGAAATGGGATAAAATAAATTATGAAGGTAGCTAAACAAAGGTGTGCAAAGAAGGAGAGAGTTTGGGAGAAAGAAAAATTAAGGAGAGTATTTGAAGGAGAAAATAAAGAGACAAATGAAGGAGAGAAGAAATACACAAAATTTTTGATATACTGAAGTAGAAATTAAGTGAGATTTTCAAAGAAAAAGCTAGAAAGGTGAAAAAGAAATAAGAAAGATTTAGTAGGATGAGTTAGAGACAAAAAAGAAGAAAGAGAGTTTGTGAATGACAAATTTAATGGGGAACAAAATTAAATAACCTTGATAGCAGAGATAGAAGAGTGTAGTTTAGAGAGAAAGATAGAAAAAGAATAAAAAATTGCATGACAACAAAAAATGAAACTAGATATAGAATTAAAGAGAGATATAGAGGGGTGAGAGCCAAATGAAATAGAGAATGTAATAGAGAGGTTGAGTGATAAAAAATAAGAAGGATAGCTAGGAACAAATTCCTTGTGGGAGAGAAGTTATATAGTGATATAGACATGAAGAGATATTGAAGGTTTGAGAAAGATAGGCAAGGAGATAAACATGAGAATTAAAAGGGAATTAGAGAAATATAGTGAATAGAGAGAAGATAAGGAGATGGACCAGTGACTTAAAACACGAAAGGGAAAAGGTAGTGTCAAAAAGACAAGTTGGAGTGGTGAAAGAGAGAGAGTTAAGAGACAGAGAGATGGTGTGATGAAAAAAGGGAAATAAATAGAAGAGGACATAGAGAGAGATAGAAATTAAAAACATATGTAAGGAGAGGGAGAGTCAATAAAGAGCACATAAAAGATGTAATGGACAAAATAATAAGAAGAAAGTGAGAAAAATAAAATGATAGATAACAATAATAATAGAAGAAATAGAGAGATGATAGAAGAAGACAAAAAAAGAATGGTAAAGTGTTTGAAGGATTTATGATGGAGACACAAGAATAATGGATAAAGTTGAGAATGAGAAATGAAGAGCTAGAGAAAATACAAAAGAGATAGATACAATTATAAAGTATAGAAAAGAGGGGATAAATTGATAGAGATTAGAGGGGCATATATCAAAATAAGAAAGAATGTGTGAATGAGGAGGTTTAGATGAGAGAGAATGAGGTAAGGAGGAAAGGAGTGTAAAGATTCATCAAGAGAAAGAAAGAAAAAAAATAATTGCAATAATACAAAAAAGAAGAAAGAAAAATAAACACATGGTGATGTAAACTGCATGATACAGTATAATTGATAGACATAGAGATAGAAAGAGACTTGCAAAAATAAAAAATATAAGTGGTAGAGAAGTGTAAAAGATGAGATAAAAAGACAAAAATAAGGAAAAGAAAGAGAATAGAAAGAAAGAAGAGAGATAATAGAGGGAGACAGAAGATAAACATTATAATAAAGAATGTGATATAGAGAAAACATATGCATAGAGACAAACAGTGAGTAAGCAAAACAAGGAGGCAAATAAAGTGATATATAGCTTTAGAGATTTTGAGTGCATGAAAGAGTGAAAAAAGTGAGTTAAAAAATACCAAAAAGTGATAAATAAGAGAGAGAATGAATGAGATAGAATTATGAGAAGATAAAAAATAGAGGGAAGGTTGATAAGATGCAAACTAAAAAGGTGAAAAATGATATGATGAGAGATAAATATACAAAGAGATTGATAAAAAGTGCAAGAAAGAGGTAGAAGAGAAGAAATATAGTGAGAAAATAAAAAATAAAAGAAAAACTAGAAGAAAGTATAAATAGGTAAATAAGTAGGGAATGACAAAGAGGGATAAAAAGAGAAAATGAAATAGAAGGCAATCAACCACATAAAGAGGGATAAAGAAGAATAGAATACAAATGGAACATGAGAAAGAATAGCCTGCAAGAGAGTTTAATAAAAGAAAATGAAAGACATTTTGTAAGATTATTATGTTAAAGGATTTAAGGAAGATTGAAATGGATTGAGAAGGTTCCATAAAGAGATTAACAAGAAAGAATGGGAAGGAGAAAAAAGACAAAAGGAATAGGTAAGATAGGAAAAAAAGAAACAGATTTAAGAAAAAAATGGAAAAAATAAATTAAGAGGCTAAGTTAAGGAGAAGCAAAACAACTCATGAGAAAAAATAATTTCTAAGATTAAGGTATTGTTGTAAATACAATTAAAATTATTAAAAGAAAAAAATGACTACTAAGAACTATTATCATTAAGTAATAAATATTAATAATCAATTAAGAGTGGGAAAGATAAATTTTGAGGTACATTTTGGAGGAACAAGAGAGAGAAGAGACAAAATTTTAGATAAAGAGTGAATACAATTGAAAGAAAGTAAAATTTATAGAGACAAATTAGAGAAATAAATGATTGGAAAAAATAATATAAACTATGAGGGAATGAAATAGTGAGAAAGCAAAAGACAACAAACTGAGGGAAGTCAACTAGAGAGTGAAGAAAGAAAAGATAAGATAGAGGCAGTAATTGAAGAAAAGAAAGATGAAATAGAAAGAGAGAAATTTTAGAGATAGAGTGGGTGATATAGAAAGGAGTGAGATAAACTAAGAGTGATAAGGTGAAAGGCACAAATAAGAGGAAAGATGGAGAGATATTACAAGAAAGAGAAGGTTGGAGTTATGGGATTGAAGAAGAGTGAGGGGAAATGAGGAAAAAGAGGAGGAGAGAAAAGTTAATAGTGTGAGAAAAAGAAAGATATAAATAAAGATAAACAAAAGTGGGAAGAGAAAGTCATTATTATGAAACATGTTTAAGAGAGGGATGAATAATAGAGTGAAAACATGATGAGTGAGTGACAATAAAATAATGATGGACTATAGAAAGTGTTAGGGAGGGAAGAGAGATATTAGGACAATAATGGAGAGATAGCCAAAGAGAGGAAAATGTCATAAGTGTAATAAAAGGGAAACAAATAGACAATGTTAAAAGTAATCAAAGGCATTTGAGAGCATGCAAATGAAAAAAATTTAGATTGCTGGAATTGAAAAAGTGATGTGATAGTTGGAAGAGAAAACATAATATGAAGGTCAGAGAGGGAGAAGAGATTAAGAAAGAAGAAACGACAAAATGAGATTGAAAGTGTTAGAGAGATAGTACTAAGTTGTAGAGACAAGACACAATACAAAAAAGCTCTTGATATAATAGGAGAGATAAAAAAGTGAGATATAAAAAAGGAGGAAGATAGTAAAAACGAAGAGAAAGTGACATAAAGTAGAGAGAGACTAAGTGAATTAAATCTTGCTAGAAATGATAAAAGAAGAGATAGGGAGGTGTGAAAGATTGATTTGTAATAGGGAGGAAAGGAGACATTTATAGAGCTTGTTGTTTGGAGAGATAAGAAGAAAAATGATCTAAACTTGTAGAAAAATTGAAAGATTAAGTTGGAGAGAAAGAGGAACATAGAGAGAAATTAATAAGTCATAGTTTTAAAAAAGACACATCAAATAACAATGGCAAAGAAGAGAAGACGAAGAAATATAGAAATAAATAACAAATGATAATGGTAAAGAGCAAGAAAAAAGGAGAGAATTATGGAAAACAAAGGTAGTTGCCTAGATGAAGAGTGTGAAGAAGGCAGGCCCAAATGTATTATGAGCATGTCGAAGTAGGAGACAAGAAAATTGATATAAGGGCACAAATGGAGAGATAGAAACATTTATGTTGAAGAGAGAATAGGAAAAGTTGAACATGAATAACAAATGAATATCCATCTTATAATGTGACATTAATGTAAGATGAACATACAAAATTTTTTTAATAAAAAATAGTAAAACTTATATTAAATTATCAATTATTATTGCAAACAAATAATTATTTTAATAAGAATAACCTTTACGTAAATTTTACTTAACAATTGTAGTAGTTAATAATTACAATTAAAATGCAATATAATATTTTTTCAAGCTAAGATTAATAATATTTTTAATTCCCATAATAGTTTTTTGCTTCCTTTTGATGTCTATTTAAAAATAATATTTAATTATGCTTGTCAAAATTTTAATTAATTTCTCTATCGACAATATGTTAATAAAATTACTATTAATTAACAACACTTAATGTAATACCTCATCAGAAAATTAATATTTAAATTTAATAATTTTTGTCACTTAAGTCATGATAACTTATTCACATAATCATTTTAATTATAATAATTTGTTAAATAAATAATTAATTTCCTTTTGAGAAATGTGGATTAGAATAATTGTTTTTAATACCATTGGCCCTAAGTAATAAAATTTGATATGGCAAAATTTTAACAATAAAACTTTTATTCCAATGTTAATTATAATTACAATCTATTTACAAAAATAACATACAAAATTACTATTTTTATTATTGTTATGATAATTGTTTTTAAAAAGAAGAATTTATAATTATAAAACATATAATTATAATTGCTCAATTTATAATCAATATTTCAATTGTGCCATATAACTATAAAGATAATTCTTAAGAATAGTGAGTAGAAAATCAAAATAAAACTTTTAATTGATTATTAAATTATATTAATAGTAATAAATTTTTTGTAAGGAAAAACTAAAAATAGCAAATCAAAATATTTTTTCCTTTTATTTTCTGATTATAAATTAAATATAACAACAAACATTAACAAAGAAAATGAATAAGAATTCATGATAAATATAAGCTAAATAAGAAAAAGAGTAATTTAATACCTTATAATTATCTTATTGTTAACAATTACTAATTAAGAAAAATTCTTAAAAAAGTATATACAATTCACTATTTCAATAAAATACTTTTATTTAAAATATAGTTATTGTAATTAATACAAATTAATTACTAAATAGTTTATTTTTGTTTTTTATTTTTAACATATTTTTTTAATGAACAATGTGATCAATAAAAAGAAAGCATGGGAAAGAAATAATATAAAAGGATGATTAACATGAAAAAAAATTAGAAAATGTAGAGCACGAAAATGTAATAAGATAAGGGAATAATAATAAGAAAAATGGTCATAAAAAAAATTAAGATTAAGGACAAAATAAAATAGGAAAAGTTTCAAAAATATGCATGAGAATAAAAAGAACTTGAAGAAACATATGTGATGAAATAAGAAAACAAATATGAGGAAGGTAAAAATGAATATTGTTTGTTAGATTTATTATATTTATAAAAAACATAATTTTTAATAATAAAATAATAATTACACAACTAAATTATTTTTATAATAATACAAAACATTATTTATTTTATAGTAGATTTTATATTTAAATGTTGTAATAATTTTTTTTAATTAGATCTACAACTTTAATAAATTACTTTTTAATAATATAATGTAAATATTTCATTCCAAAAAATGTTTTGTCTATTTCAATTCACTACTAATATCTATTATGATACAAAAGATAATTTGTAATTTTTATTCTTGTTTAAAAGTTACTTTGATAACTATTAAATCTCATCAAAAAAATTTTAATTTTAACATGACAATTTTTATTCTTTAGTCTAGTACATTTAATTTGTTAGTTATATTAACTTTTTTAATTCACGTCATGTTTCTTGTTCTTTTCTTTTATTTTCTTTTCAAATTTTATTTTGAAGATAAATATTTAAATTGTTACTAAAATGGAGAGATAAAAAGAAAAGAAGAGGTTGAAAAGTGGAAATGGAGACAAAAGAATTTATATGAAATATTTATAGATAAATGAGAATATGGAATGCTTAGAAAAAATGATAAAAAAATAATATGAGAAAAATTACATTCGAGTGCATGCCGAGTAAGAGAGAGAATGACTGAGAGATAAAGATAGAAGTGATTATTATATTGAGATGGTAGGGGAAAAGAGAGAAAAAGAAATAGAGTCAAGATTTGGAGAAAGAGATTGCATGAGTAAGACAAAGCAAGAAAGAGATAATTATAGACTATAAGAGAAGGAATAAGAGAGGAAGCAATAATTAATAGATTAGATGACGAAGTGATAATGTGGTGATATGAGTAGAGGAACTAAGTTGAGATGTAATCGATAAAAAGATCTTAACAATGGGAAATGGAAAAGGAGAGAGTGTTGAAGGGAGTAAGATAAAAGAGATTGTAGTAAGGGGAAAATTATAAAGAAAAAAGTGAGACAAAAATGATGGAATCTTGAGATAGATAAGAGTGCGATATAAAGAAGATAAAAATTTAACTAGATAAAGAGAGAAGATAATGTGAGTGATAGGAAAGGTAAGGGATATTAAAGACTTAATAGAAAGAGTGAAATAGAAAACCAAGCAACATAGTTAAGAAGAAGAAAGTTTAAAATAGAACAGAATAAAGTGAGAAAGATAGTGGTAATAGATTGGCAAGGATTAGAGAAGCAAGAAAGTAGAATAAAGTGAGTGAGCATGACAGAAGAGAAGTGAAATTATTAAAATAAAAAAATAAGGACATAGAGTGGAAGAGAGATTTGTGTGAAATAAACAAACCAAGAGAGAGGTGAAGTGATAGTGAAACAAAGAGAAAGTTAGGAAGATATTCTTTTTGGGAAAGAGGTCATTTAATGATGGTTACATGAAGCAATTGTGAGGGTATACGAAAGAGAGGGAAAGCAATGGATGAGTGGTGAGAAAATAAAATAAAGCAATATATAAAAGGGAGAGGACTTAAGGAGATGGAGATGTGAGATATATAACAAAAAGTAAATAACGAGTGGAAATGGTGAGATAAAGTGTTGAAAAGAGAGAGTGATAGAGAAGAGAAATTGAAAGATAGTTGGACAATGAAAGAAAAATAATTAAAGGAGAACATATGGAGAGATAAAGAAACCAAAAAATAAGGAGAAGAAAGGGGAAGAGAGGTGAGAAATAATAGGTTGAAAAAATTATTGAACAGATAAAAGAATGATGGATATAAAGGATGAAGAGGATTAGAAAGCAAGAGATAGTAAGAATGGGATTGATGATATTAAAGGGAAGAATGATGAGTGTAAAAATTAATAAAGAATATATGGAGATAATAGAATGAGATAGAATGAGTGAATTACAAGAACGTTGAGATTCATAGAAGGATGTGAGGTCAATGAGTGTGAACAGTTATCAATAGAACGAAAGCAAAAGATAAAGAATTTGACTAGTACAAAGAGGCAAAAGAGGTAAAAAGATAAATAAATATAGAGGTAGAAGTAAAGTCTAGAATATATCATAAAAAGTAGAGATATTGATTAAAGAGACATCTTGACATAAAGAATTTAATGATTAAAGAAGTAAAAGTAGAGAGATAAAAAATGATGAATAAGGTCAAGAGACAGAAGTGCAAGAAAGAAGAATGATAATAGAGAGAGAAGTTAAAGACTATGATAAAGAATAAAATAAAGAATAAATACATTGAGACAAACAAAAAAGATGCAAATGTGAGGGTGGGATAAAGACGTATTATTTTAAAGGAACTTTGGGAGAGAAAAGGAGTATAAAAAGAGAGAGCGGGAGTGAAAAAGAGAGAGAGACTACTAAGAAGTAGCAAATAAGAGAAAAAATGAGATAGAAAATATAGTGAAAAGAGATAAAAGAAAAGCATGAGAAAAAATATTTATAAAGATTTATACACAAAGAGATAGATATAAAGTATAATAAAGGAAGTGTGAGAAGAGAGAGAAGGAATATAAAGAGATAAATAGGAATTGGAAAAAATGTAGATTAGGAGGAAAATGGAGAATGTTAAAGAGAGAAAAATAAAAAAGGAAAGTAAAAAGCTCTAGAGGAACAATGATAAAGAAGATGAGAAAAAGGGAACAAGAGTGAACAACGTAGAAAGTTTAACAAAACAAAACAAAAGCAAAAATGGAAAACTTTAGTGATTGAGCAATGAAAAAGAAATAAAAAATAGAATAAGAAAGTGAATTTTAGAGAATGAGAAGAAATATCAAAAAGAGGGAAAGAGATGCTAGAAGAGATAAAAAGAGGAGAGGAAAAGAGATAGAGAAGAAAAAGAGAAAAGGGAAAAGAAGTAGATTAAGAGGCTGAGAGTAACAGCAATAAAGATAAACTATTAGAGAGAAAAGAGAAAGAAATAGAGACATAAATAATAGATGGGGAGGCAAGGGAAAATACATGTGAAAGAATAGAAGTGAGATTTATAGAGACAAAGGGGGAGAGATACACAATACTTTGTGAAGGGTAAGAAGTGAAAGGAGAGAAGGAAAAAGTGAGACAGCAAGAGACAAAAAAGTGAGCGGCATGAATTTGAGAGTTAACAAAGCAGAAAGAGGGGGTAAGAGAAGTAAGAGGAGAAAATACAAAGAGTTGAAGTGAGAGATCACTAGGTTGTAGAGGGAGGAGGTAGAGAATGAGTGTAAGGCTTTGACATAGTGGAAGACATAAATGATGGGAAAGATGGAGAATGAATCAAAAAGAGAAAAAGTTGAGAGAGAAAGAGTAAGCTGTAAGAAGGAAGAAGAGGGAGAGGGAATGAGGCAAATAGAGGAATAATAGAGTAAGGAGGATGTGAGAGATAATGAAGGAAATAAAGGAAGATGAAGATGAGTTGGAAGAGAAAGACAGCAATAATTTATTGATGAGAGAGAAGAATGATAGGGTGAAAACAAGAAGAGTGAGTGGGAGTAAAAGAAAGATAAGCTAGAGAGAGTGTTTGACAGGATCAAGTAATAGTGTTACGACGATGAAGAGATCAACAAAATGAGACGATAAGGTCAGTGTGATAGAGATGAAAAAAATACTGATAATGATGGATTATGAAGCAAGTGCAAGAATCCATAATGTAATAAATAAAATTGGGGAGAGTGAGAAGGTGATAAGAGAGATAAGTAAGAAAATTATGAGAGAAATGGAGATAAAGAAACGATATTATGGAAGAGAGCAAAAATATTGATATGGGAAAGAATTATAAGGGAGATAATGCAAAGTTTCATGGAAAAGATAAAGCTAGAAAAGGAGCTATAGATTGTGAGAATGAGATAAAAAGATATATAATAGAGGAGCGAAAAAAATCACAAAATGGTGAAGGTGATACGTAAGAGAGAGAAACTGAGTAAATGACATGTAGCTTAAAAGTAGATGTACACACAAGTCTATGTGAGGGGGATTAATGAGTCATAGAGAGAATGAATGACATTGATAAAGATTTTTATTTAGAAAGAAAATAGAAGAAAGATAAATGAGGAGTCAAACATTATGATTAAGAGAGAGAAAAAGCGAACAATGCAACAAAATAATTTTAAAAAGACACATTAAAAGGACAAAACAAAGAGAGATGTAATAGGAAAAACTTAAGGAGAGGATTATGAAACAAAGACAATTTTGGAAAAAAGATGATAGAGTCCAAAATAAATAATGTGAAGGTGAGAGGCCCAAATATTTTGTGAGAGAAAAAATCATGGATAGAAGGGCACAGGCAGTGAGAGAAAGTGAGAATAATGTTCGAGAGAAATAGAGGAGTAATAAAAATTAATTATTAATCCTATAAGGATAGATTATTTTGTGATGGAAATATAAAAATAGTACCATTAACAGTAATTTTGAAAACTCTTTATAAATATTAATTTATTATTAAACAAATAAACTTTCTTTATTAAGAGTAACCATTATATGAACTTCACTTAATAATGTAGCAATTGTTAATTTTAATTATAATCCTCTGTAATAATATTAATTACCACTTATTTTTAAAAAGTAAAGTAATATTTATTAGCATAACTAATTTTTAAATTTTAGAATTTGTTTGTTCTTCAATAATTTCCTATTTATTTAAATAGCTTACTCTTGATTATTATAGTTCTTAACAACTATAATTAATTGTCATGAATAATCATTAAAAGTAGTCATAACAACTGCTACTCATAGTGTAGTCAATAACTAATGAAAATCTAACCATCATTTAACTATTAATAAGTTACCGTCATGTCAAATATAACACCAATCTTGTTACAAAAAAACTAATATTACAAATATAATAATTTTTTGTTATTATTGTTATGCTTAAATTTATTTTAGAAAAGAATTTATAATTACTATGAATAAAATAATAATACCATTATTCATAATTTTATAAGTTAATATAAAAAATTATCAAATTTATTTATTAAAAAAGTTAAAAAGAAATAAAAAAATATTAATTATTGTATTTTAGTAAAAATAATAAATAGTTTTTAAGGATATGTAAATAAATAAGTAATTTTTTATTCTTCTTTTTGTCCAATTTTAGAAAAGAATGTCATAATACAATTTGAGAAAAATGAATAGGTACTACTTATACAAGGAAGATTAAGAAAGAAAGGCATTAATTTGTAAATAACTTTCATCTTATTCTTAGTAATTACAAAATAATACTATATTTTTTATTAATTAAATTAATTATAAAATTAAAATTATAATAAGTACTATTATTTTAAAAAATATGACTAAAATAATTAAAATAAGTTTTTTTCTAGTTTTTAGTTGTTATTTATTCTTAAAATAAGAAAAAATAAGACTATATTTTAAAAAATATGACTAAAATAATTAAAATAAGGTTTCTTTTCCACTTTTTTGTTCTTATTTATTTAGTTCTTATTTATTCTTATTTTAATTTGTAACTAACTTTCACCTTATTCTTAGTAATTACAAATCAAGACTATATTTTTTATTAATGAAATTAATTATAAAATTAAAATTATAATAAGTACTATTATTTTAAAAAAATATGACTAAAATAATTAAAATATGTTTATTTTCCACTTTTTAGTTCTTATTTATTCTTAAAAATAATAATACGATTAAGAAAGAGAAACCTTGATGTGGTAATTACAAAAAGATGATTGATAACAAGAAAACAAAAAAAAATGAATGTAGAGAAGTGAATAATGAAAAAAAATTAGAATAATAGAAGAAAAGAAGAAAAGAATAAAATTAAATATAAAATATTTCAAGTGTAGTTGACAATAAAAGGAGTCAAAAGAAGCAAATGAGTTACAAGAAGATGAAAAACAAGAAAGGGAAGATGAATACAAATATTTATAATTAATAAAGAATAAATACATAATTTTAAATTCTTAATAATAATTGATGATTATTATAATATTGTTTCATTATTGTTGATGAATTTCTTTTTTAAAATTCATAATACAAAGTTTATATTTTTTCCAATAATATTAATAATTTAAATATTAATTATTATTAATAACATAACAATAATTAATATATGTGTTGTTGTAATTATTGTACAAGGTTATTTGTTTCATAAAAAATTTAAAATAATAATAATGTGATAAACTTTACTATCCATTATATTTAACATAAGAAAGATATTTCATAATACAAAGTAATTATTTTATAATAAAAAAATTTATTATATCTATTTCAATTTACAAATAATTTTAATTAAAATACAAAATATAATTTGTACATGTTTTTTTATCATAAAATAAATTCACTTTAATAACCATTAATAGTTATAAATTAATTATGAATTTTAATATGGTAATAATAAATAATTTCAATACTTTATATTACTAGTCATAATTTATTTATCGTATTATTACTATTTTGATTTGTTTCATATTTTTAGCTCTAGTTTTAAACAATCTTACAAAATAGGATACTAATGATAGATATGTAATTAATGATAGGAACACGAATAGTAAGAGTGAAGACATAAAAAAAACAAAGGTAGGAGGGGTGAGAAACAAAGAAAAAAATAAATCTAGATGAATAAAAGAAGAGAAGCCAAAGAGAAAGATGAAAACAATGGTGACAGATACATAGCAAGAGAGTAAATGCTTGATAAAGTGAGAAATACAGAATGAGCAAAAGAGAAAGATAAAAGAGACTAATATATGAAGAGTTAAGTGGAAGGGAGAAAAGACAAATAAAAGAGTGATGAGAGAGATAGTGAGCAAAGGAGTGAGGTAGAATGAGAAATATGTGACAGTTAAGAGTGAGGGTAAAGGAAAAGAGTGGTACGAAACATCAATTGATTGAATAACAATGTAAATTAAAAAGGAGGACATAAGGCAAGAGAGAGTTGGATAGGAGAGAATAGGTTTAGAGAGAGTAGGTCTAAGAGACATAAAGAAGGAGAGAAAATGGAATTAAGTAAGAGAAAGAGAAGATAGTAGGTAGTTTATTACAAAGAAAAATTAAAGAGAGAAAAATATGGAGATAAAAGATAGCTAAATCTATGTTATAGTCGAAATAAAAATTTGAGGGAGGGGAAGGGAAAGTTACTGGAAAGATTTAGTGGGTAGTGTGAGAGAGAAAATATGTAAAGAAAGAGTTGGAATGAAAAAAAATATAGGGAAAAAATTAGGGTAATAAAGAAAGTGGAGAAAGAAAATAGGAAGGTAGTGGCCAATGATAGAAAAATTATGAGGAAGAGTTTGAATAAAGAGAAGTCAAACTAATAAAGAAGATAAAGTATTATATAGAGTAGTAAATAAAGTGGAACAAATTATAAAAGGTTAAAAAGAGGTCACTAGATAAAGTAATAGAAAGAAAAAATTCACATGAAATTTTTATGGTTAAATAAAAATGGTGAATGCTTAGATAAAAGTGATAAATAACACAAGGAGATAAATTTCAAGTGAAAGAGTACATGATAGAGTGTGAGAGAGAGTAAGAATGAGTGTGGGAAAAATAAAAGAGATTATTATATGGAAATGGGAGAGAAAGAGAGTTAAAAAGAAATTAAAAGAAAAGATTAATAGAAAGAGAGTGAAGGAGTGAGATAAAGCAATAAAGTGAGAATCATAGACGTTAGAGAACGAATAAGTAAAAGAGGAAGCATCAATTTATGTGCTTAGATGGTGGAGTTATAACGTGGATATAAGGGAAGACATAGTGAGTCGAGATAAAATTGGTTAAGAAACCTTGATAGAGAGAAATAGGGAAGGAGAGTGGGTGAGAGGGAGTAAGATATAACAGAGATTTCAACAAGAGTTTTAAAAAAAACAAAGAGAGAACAAATGATGGAAAGTTAAGATAGATGAAGAGTTTGATATAAATGGGATACAAAATTGAGATAGATATAGAGAGAAGATAATGTGTGAGAAGGGAAATGAAAGAGATAAAAAAAAAGTTAATGAAGAGAGTCAGAGGCAAAGAAAGGAGGGTTAGAAAGAAGAAATTTTTAAAGGAGATTAGAATGGTGAAAGAAAGGGAGAGGAAAGGATTAGAGAAGATTAAAGCCAGAAGAAAAAAGAAGAAAGATAGTTAGCAGGATAAGAGACAATTGAAACTCGTTAAAGAGAGAAATCTTGAGAAAGGGAGAAAGAGAGGTGTGAAATAAAGAAAGTAAGTGGAAGGTTGAGTGATATTTGAATAAAGGGAAACTTATTAAGAAATTCCTTATGACAAATATGGAATTTTGAGGTAGAGACATGGAGAGATTATGAAGTTATAAGAAAGAAAGGCAAAACACTTGATGAGTGATCAGTTATGAGATAAAGCCTTACAGAGAAGATAGAGAGGATAAGGAGATGTAGATGTGAGATATATATTAAAAGCGAATAGAAAAAGTGAAAAGGCAGCATAGTGTGGATAAAAGAGTTTGTGAGAAAGATAAGTGACATTGAGAGATAGTTGGACAATAAGAGAAGAATAATTATAGAAGAATATACGGAGTGACAAAAAAACAAAGAGATAAGGAGATAAAGGCAATGGAGAGAATATAAGAGATATACGATAAAAGATGAGGGATGAGAGAAATTGGTGAGAAATGTTAAAAAATACAAGCATGATAGTAGGAGAAGTAGAGAGAAGAGAGACGAAGAGAGAAGCATATTATAAAGAGTTGAAGAAATTTTTAGAAAAATAAAAGAACGATGGATAAAAAGGTTGAAGAGATAAGGAGCAAGAGATAACAAGAATGGGATTCACGATATTAAATAGAAAAGCAATGGAAGTATGGACAAGTAGATAATATTTGGATATATGGGATTAAGATGAGTGAATGGGAAGTTGGTTGTGACGATATATAAAGATGTGTGGTTAGGGAGAGTGCAATCACACCCAAAAAATGTCAAAGACAAAGAATTAGACTAATACATACTGACAAAAGAGGTAAATAAGTCAATAAATATATAGTAGAAGCAATGTATAAAATATGCAATAAAAGATAGAGATAAAGATTAAAGAGACATGCAAACATTAAAACTTTGATTATTAAAAGTATAAGTAGAAAGAAAGATAAAAAAAGATGAATAATGTAAAGAGGAAGAAGTGCTAGGAAGAAGAGTGATAATAGAGGGAGAAGATAGACTATAAGAAGGAATATAATAGAGAGACTAGACACATTGAGACAAAATGAAAAAAAACAAAAATGAGGAGAAACTAAAGAGATATTAAGTCAAAGAGACTTAAGAGAGAAATTGAGTGCAAAATAAGGGAGAGAAAAGAGAAAGAATTGGAAATAAGTGATAAAAAATGAAATAAAAGATAAAGTGAAATGAGATAAAACAAAAGGGTGAGAAATATAATATTTAAAGATATAGATACACAAAGTTGGAGATATAAAGAACAATAGAAAAAAGGAAAAGAGAGAGAAGGAAGACAAAGAGATAAAAAATAAATAGAAAAAATATGGATTGAGATATAGATAAAGAAAGATAAAGAGATAAAAATAGAACAATAAAGGACAAGTCCCTCAAGGAATAATGATGAGGTAAAGAAAAAAAAGTGAAGAATTTGAACTAGAAAATGCCTTAGAATGATTAAGAAAAAAGACATTGAAGGAAAGAAGAGTGAGGAGAGGTATAGAGGAGTGAAAAAAGAGATATAAAGGAAAGAGAGAAGATACAAGAGAAGGGATTTCATGGTTATGACTAACAATGTTAGAGATAGATTCTAAGAGTGAAAAGTGAAAGAAGTAGAGACATAAGTGATTATTGAAGAGATAAAATGAGAATACAAGTGAAAGAATAAATGTGTGTTTTATATAGGAAAAGGGGGATAGATATGTAATAAAAATTGAAGAACACAAAGTGGAAAGTGAGAATGGTTTTGTGAGTGTAGGAAACAAAAAATTGTGGAGCTTTAATTTTAGGGTGATGTGAGAAGTAAGTTTGGTAAAGTGAAGTGAGAGAAGGAAAAATTCAAAGAGGCATAATAAGAAATCAAATATGTAGAAGAGATACAAGACAGACAAGGTGAGAAAGTCATCGACAAAGTGGAAGATCAAATAATTGGAAAGATAGATATATATTCCAAAATATATATAATTTTTTGAGAGAAAGTGTTAGTTGTTGGAAGGGAGAAGAAGAAGAAGGAAAAAAGAAAGAAAGAAGGGAAGCAGAATGAGGATGTAGTGAGAGATAAAAAGACGAAGAGGACGATGAAGAAGAGTGAGAAGAGAAAGTCATATCTATGATTGATGGAAAATAAAGAGAAGAATGATAGATTTAAAAGTGGAAGAGTTAATGAGGGCAAAAGAGAGATTAACTAGAGAGAGTGTTTGAGTTGGTAGAGGACTAACCAGATAATGATGAAGAGATTGAAAAAAAATAAAGTCATGGTGTGATAGATGAGATAAAAAATGAGAGAGTTACAAAGATAATGAATCTTTGAAAAGAATGCACAAGGTAATGAAGAATATTGATGGAAATAAGAGCTTGAAGAAAGTGATGAGTGAGAACATGGTGAGGGAAAGAGAGATAGAGATATGAGATTAAGAATGACAGGAAAAGATAGATTTATGAAAGAATTATGAGGGAAGTAATACAAAATTATATAGAGAAATTACAATTAAAAAAGGAGTTATTGTGTAAATGAGACAAAAAAAGGGAGTTATAATATGGAAGAGAAAAAATTGTGAACTAGAGAAGGTTATATATAGGATAGATATACTAAGTGAATATATCTAACCTAAGAGGAGATACAAAGAGAAAGGGATGTGAGAGAGATTAACAAGTTGTAGAGAGAAAGTGACATAATGAAAATAAGTAATTTCAAAAAGATACACTAATCAAAAGAAAAAAAGGATATGAAGATAGAACGAAGTAATAGAAAAAAGTGTAGCTTAAGAAAGAGAAGGTTTAGAAAGAAAGAGAGACAATTATGGGAAAAACACTTATAGAGGCTTCAATAGAGAATGTGAAAGAGAGGAAGAAATATTTTGTGAGAAAAAGTTATGGATAAAGGGACTGAGACAGAGAGGGAAAGAGAAAATAATATAGTATAGAGTTGGAGGAAGAATGACAAGAATTAATTATTAATCTTATAAGGTAATATTATTTTGAGAAGAAAATATAAAAAGCTTTCATTTATATTATTATTTCAAAATATTTTAAAATTATTAATTAAAGTTATAACAAACTAATTATTTTAATAAGAATAACTATTATATCTGCTTTTCTTCACTAATATAGTAATTATTAGTTACCGCTATAGTCCTTTAGAATAATATTTATTCACTCTAATTATGTTAAGATTAATTCTAATTATTTTTTTTTAATGTTAAAAAATTTTCTTTTAAATTATAATTCATTACTAATAAAGTAATATAATTTCTTAACATAATAATTTCTTAAATTTAAAATTTTTTTGGTTCTTATTATTGTTTTGCTTATTTAAATAGCTATACTTTTATTGTTATAGTCTGTATCAATAATAATTAGTTATTTTGAATAATTATTTACAAATAAGAGATAATAATAATTGTTACTAATAATATTGACCATAACTAATAAAAGTTACTCTAACCATCATTTAAAAATTAAAAAATTTATTTTCAACTTAATTATAATTGTAATCTTTCTAAGCAAATATCAAATATTTCAAATATGAACATTTGTTATTATTATGCTTAGAATTGCTTTTAAAAAAGTTATAACTTCATTCAATAAAATAACAATCACTATATTCATAATCTTGTAATTAATTAGTTAAATTATAAAATTTATTTCTTAATTATAGTAAAAAAATTATTAATTATTAAATTGGAATAAAAAATAATGAATAGTTTAATTTTAAAGATACCCTAAAAATTAATTAAGAAAAAATTTTCCATTCTTTATGAAAATTTTAGAGTAGTTATTATAATACAAAATAAGAAAAGTAAATTAGAACATATTATAAAAAGATGATTAAAAAAAAGAAGAAAATTTATAATTTAATGTTCTCCTATTCTTAAAAGGAACAATATGATTAAGAAAGAGAAATCTTGAAGGAGCAATTATAAAAAAAATGATTAAGAAGGAGAATTAGAAAATGCAGAATACAATAATAACCTTGTAAATAGAATAATAAAAATAAATAACATTTGAATAAAAGAAGAAACTAAGAAAAGAGGAAAATTAAATATTAAATATTTAAAGTGTAAATAGCACAATAAAAAGAGTGACAAGAAAAAAAAGTTGTCCAAGAAGACCAAAAAAATAAAGAAAGATGATTAGGAATATTTAGATTTAATAAGAAGAAATATAAATTTAAAAATAAGTAATAATACAATTGATGATTATCATAGGAGTTCTTTTTGTTTTTCATTAATTTTAATTTTTTAATTCATAAAATAATATATATATCATTTTATTTTTATATTACTAATACTTTAAAAAAAATTATTTTTTGTAATAGATGAGTAATTGCAATATTTCTAATATGATGTACTTATTTTGTTCAAAATAGATTTATTATATCTATTTTTTAAATAATACTTGTTATAATACTAAATTTAATTTGTAATTACTTTTTGTATTAATGACAAGTAGCATTGATAACTATTTAAAATAAAAAGACATTTTCTAAATTTAATATAATGAAAATTAATAATTTATATATTTTATTTTACTACTTTTAATTTATTTAACTAAATATTCTTATTTTAACTCATATCATGTTTTTAATTCTATTTGTAAAATTTTTTCAAATAGGACTTTTAAAAAGACATAAAATGAATTGTAAAAAAAGTGATAGAGAGAGAAAAAGATAAAAAAAGTAAAGGTGGGTGTGGTTAGGAATAAAGTAAAAAATAAAGTATATCTAGACAAATAAAAATAACAAAACTAAGAGAAAAAGTAAAAATATTACTGTAAACAAATAACAAGTGAGAGAATGTATGTTAGAGCAAGATAGAGAGTGAGGAAGTGAGAGAGAGAGAAAAATAGAAATATAGAAGAGATTGATATTTGAAAAGTTGTGATGAAGAGAGAAAAACGAATAAAGGAGCAAAGAGAGAGAAAGTGAATGTGGCAGTGAGGTAGAATGAGAAAGACGTAATAATAAGAGCAAGAGTAAAGGAAATGAGAGCAAGATGAGAGATAATAGGTCTAAATAGTACACAACAAAGGGATATAGAGGAGTGTGGAAGTGAGGAAGATAAAAGGAAGAAAGTAGGAAGTATGTTAAAGAGAGAAATTAAAGAGAGTTAGAAATGTTGGAGAGAAAAAAGATAAAACTTCAACATAGATGAGATATAAATTTATAGTTAAAATTAAGAAGAGAAAGAGGGAGAGAGTGGAAAGGAAAATGATGGCAAATATTTAGTGGAGAGAGTGAGAAAGAAAATATGTAAAGGAGTTTGAAAGAAAAAATAACAGAGAGAAAATTTAAACTAGGAGAAGCAATAAAGTGTGATATAAAAAGGTAAAGAAAGTAGCATAAAATGGTGAGGAAAAGATGACATAAAATTTTTTTAGTTAAAAAAAAATAGAGAATGTTTAGAGAGAGGTTATTAAAAATTTTTAAAAATAAATTTTGTGATAGAGAGTTCATTATAATGTAAGAGAGTAAGATAGAACAAATTGTTATAAGGAAATAGAAGAGGGGAGTAAAAAAGAAATAGAGGAAAGACAACGAGAAAGAGCTTAAGGGAGAAAGGTAGACTATGAAAGAGATAATCATGGAGTATTAGATAAGGAATATTTGAGGGGGGAAGCATCAATTTATAAAATTAGATGGTGGTGTAATAATATGGAGATAAGAGAATAGTGAGTTAGTTGAGATAGAATTTCTAAGAGTCTCAATCACAAAGAAAAGGAGGAGAGAGCAAGGTACAAGAGAGAGCACTAAAGAGTATTATAAATAGAAAATAAAAAGAAAAACATAATGTAAAGTTAAGGTAGATGAAGAGTTTGATTTAAGTAAAAATAAGAATCAGTTGGATATAAAGAGAACAAAACATAAGAGAGGGAAAAGGAAAGAGATATAAAACAGTTAACAGAGAGAGTCACAGAGAAAAGAAGGAAAACAAATTAAGAAGAAAAGTTTAAAGGAGAATTGAAGGGAGAAAGAGAGAGGAAATAGATTAGAGTAGTTTGGAGATGGATGAAAGAAGAGGAGAGGGTACATGACAGAAGGGAAGTGAGACAAGCAAAATAGACCAAGTGAAATATAGAGTGGAAGAAAGAGAATCGTGAAAAAGAGAAAAAAGGAGAGAAGTTGAATGATAGTGGAATTGAGAAAAAGTTAAGAAGATATTCCATATGGGAAAGAAGGTATTTGGAGATGTAGACATTATGTGATTTTGAAGTTATAAGAAAGAGAGGCAAGGAAATAGATGAGTGGTGAGAAAATGAGGTAGAGCAACATGTAGAAGAGGTAGAAGATAAGGAGTTGGAGATGTGAGATATAAAATAGAAGTAGATAGAGAGAATAAAAACGACAAGATAGAGTGTGAGAGAGAAAGGAACTTTGAGAGATAGTTTGACAATAAGAGAGAAATAAATAAAGAACATAGATGGAGATTAAGAGATAAAAAATAGATAATTTAGGAGATTGAGGCTATGGAGCTCTCATCAGAGATATAATAGAAGAGGATGGAGAGAAATTAAGGTCAAAAGATAAGAAATAGACGAGCAATAATATGATAATTAGATAGTAAAGAATAGAAGAGAGAAGAGAGTGACAATGTGTTGAAAGAAATTATTAGAGGTAAAGGAATGATGGATATAGAAGAAACAAAATGGGAGCAAGAGATAGTAAGAATAGAATTAATGATGTTAAAGAGAGAATCAATGAGGGTAGAAATTGATAGAGAATATATGGAGATAATGGAATGACAAAGAATTATTGAATGAGAATGAGGTTTAGATAACATAAAAATTGGTGAGGTCAGGGAGAGTGAAGAGTCAAAAAGAGAAAGAAAGTCAATGTCAAAGAGTTGGACTAATACATAGAGACCAAAGAGGTAAAGAGGTTAATAAATATAGAGGGAGAAGAAAAGTGTAGTACATATAATGAAAGGTCGAGATAATTAGCGCAACATGTAAACATAAAAAAAATTAACAAGTAAAGAAGTATAAGTGGAGAGATAGAAAGAAAATAAAGTATAAAGTAAAAAGATAGAAGACCTTGAAATAAGAGTGATAATATAAAGCAAAGGTAAATACTATGACAAAGAATGCAATATAGAGGGAACAGATACACTAAGATAAAAGGAAATGGAGCAAAAGTGAGGAATACACAAAGAGATATCAAGTCAAAGAGATAGAGAGTGCTAAAATAGAGAAAATAAAGAGAGGGAAATAAGTGAGAGAAAAGAGATTTATGAAAAGTCTGATAAAATAGGCTTTTGTAAAAATAAATTGATAAAAAAAGTGAGATGCAAAGTGCAAGAACAAATGAAAGAGAAGAGGGAGAGAAAAGGAATATAGTGATGTAAACAACAAATAAAAAAAATTTTGACTAGTAGAAAGATGAAGAATGATAAAGAGATAAAAAAAGAAAAAGAAAGGACAAAATCCACAAGGAACTATGACCAAGAATAAAACAAAAAATGGGAAAATATGGAAGTGAAGAATGTGAGCATTAGGTCAATGAAAAAAAAGAAAGGGAAATTATAAGTCATTGGAGATTGATTATTCAGAAAGGAAGTAAGAATTTGAATTGGAAAGTTCCTTAGAGACATTAAGAAGGATGAGTCGAAAGGAAAGAAGAGTGATAAGAGATAGAGGGGGAGAGATAATGGAGATAATGATGTGTGCGATAAAAGGGATGGGAGGGAGAATTAGATGCTAAGATTAAGAGCAACAGAGATAGGCTATGAGAGATAAAAGAGAATAAAATAGGGACATAGATGATCATGAAGAGAGAAATAAAGAATTCACATGTAAGAATAAAAGTAAATTTTACAAGGAAAAAGCATAATAAATACAAAATAGGGAGTGAAGGGTGAAAAGTGAGACGAGAGAATTGAACTCTGAGAGGGCAACGAGAAAAAATATGAGTACCATGAATTATATACAATTAAGAGAAGAGAAAGATGGGTTAAGAGAAATGCGAAAAGAAAAAATACGAGGTATTGTGAAAGATCAAATAAGTCATAAAGAGTAGAGATACATATGGGAGTAAGGCATCGATAAAGTAAACTACACAAACAATTGGAATGAAGGAGAAAGATTCCAAAAGAGAGAGAAGGTATAGAGAAACAGTAAGCGATTGGAATTGAGAAGAGGAAGAGGAAAATAAGACAAAGTGAAGGAGAACAAAATAAGGAGCCATAGAGAGAGAGAGAAAGAAAAAGATAAATAATTATAAGAAGAGAAAGATAGCTATGTTTTGTAGATAAGAGAAAAGGTTGTTGAAATTTAAATAAAAGGAGTGAGAGACCAAAAGGGAGATCAACTTAAGATAGTGTTTAGTGAGTAGAGGAATAACAGAATAATGATGGACTGATAAAAAAAATTGATAATAAAGTCATAGTTTCATAGACAAGGAAAAAAAATAGAAAAAGTTGCACAGATAATGAATCTAGCAAGAGAATGCACAAGGTGACAAAAAAAAGGGAAAATGTGAGGAGAGACATGAGTGAGAAAATGGTAAGAAAAAAAGAGAAGTAATTAACGAAAAGAATGATAAAAGATAGATTTGGGAGAGTCTTAAGAGAGATAGTGAAAAGTTACATAAAGAAATACCACTAAAAAAAGACAGGTTGTGAGAATGAGATAAAAAAGAGAGATATAACAGATAGAAAAATGGCGCACTTAGGAAGGTCATATAAAGAACAGAGTCTAAGAAATGATATGAATAAAAGGTCATAGATGGAGGGAGAAAGCGAGAATAATATTGGATAGAGATAAATCAAGAATAAGAAGAATTAATTATTAATCCAATAACACTATAGAAAATATAAAGAATAGTATCATTAATTATAGTTTTGGAAAATTCATTAAAATTATTCATGAATGGTACAATGAAATTATTTGTAATAAGAATAAATATAATATCAACTTCTCTAAATAAATGTTGTAATTATTAATTGCCATTATAGCCCTTTAGAATAATTTTTTAAATTCTAATATGTTAATATTAATTCTAATGAATTAGTCTTATTATTTAAAAGTATGTCATTTAAATCGTAATAACTCATTAACAAATAAAGCAATATTTATTAGCATAACTAATTTTTAAATTTAATATTGTTTTGGTTCTTAAATAAGTTTTACTTATTTAAAAAGCTAATTCTTGATTATTATATTTCTTACCAATAAAAATCAATCATTTTAAATAAATGCCTAAGAATTAGAGATAAAAACAACTATTATTGATATTGTTCACCATATCTAATAAAAAGTGCTCTAAAAATCATTTAGGTATAAAAACTTATTTTCAAGCCAATTATAACTATAAGTAAATTTGAACATTTTTTATTATTATTGCTATTATTATGCTTAAAACTATCCTAAGAAAAAAATTATTACTATGAAGAATAAAAAAATAATAACTTTATTGGTAATCTTGTAATTTAAAATTTAAATGATAAAATTTATATTATAATAATAGTAAAGAGAAAACAAAAAATTAAATTTATTAATTATTGAATTTTATGAAAATAGATGAATAACTTTATTCTAAACTTACCCAAACAATAACAAAAAAAAAATTTCACATTTTTTCCTAACATAGTGAAGAATATTATAATACAATATAAACAAAATGAATAACAACTAATTATTAAAAGGAGATTAAAAAGGAAAGGAGTAAATTCATAATTTATTATTATTTTTTTAGAAATTAAAAAATAAGAATATATTTTAAATCAATAAAAGAAATTTTAAATTATAATTATAATAAAAATTATTAATATCGTTTTTCAAAAAATGTGGTAAAAAAGTACTAATTATTTTCCTTTTCCGCTTTAGTTTTTGCACATCCTTAAAAAAAATAACAGGGTTAAGCAATTGAAATGTGGAAGGTGTATTATAAAAAGAAATTTAATAAGAAGAAGAATAAGAAAACATAGAACACGATAACTAACTAGAAGAACAGAATAATAAAAGTAAAAAATAGTATAAAAGAAGACTATAAGAAATGAAAAAAACTAAGTATGAAATATTTCAAGGATAAATAACATAATAAAAGTAGTTAAAAGAAAAAAAATGAGGTGGAAGAAGACCAAAAATAATGAATGGAAGATGACAAAAAATATCCATTATTATTAAGAATAAATATAATGTTTTAAATTATCAATAATGCTATTTTTTATTATAATAATATGTTTTATTGTTGTTCACTAATTTTTATTTTTTAAAATTTACAATATAATATTTAATATGAATTTATTGTTGTATTATAATAAAAATAAAGTATTTATTACTTGTTATAAAATATAAACACAATTAATATAAGATTTTTTGTAGTTATTGTGAAACATTAATTATTTTAATAAATTTTTATAAATAAAGATGTTGTATTAAGTTTCATTTTTTATTACAATTGTAATAACAATAAATATTTTTAATATAACATAATTATTTTATTTGAAATAAATATGTTATTTCTATTTTAATTTATAATTAATATTTATTGAAATTGTAAATATAGTTTGTAACAACCCTTTTGATTAACTACAAGTGATTTTGATTATTTTTAATAATTATTAAAAGCATATAAATTTTAATAGAATAATAATTAAGAATTTTAATGCTTTAGTTAACAACTTTTTAATTTATTTGCACTATTATTTTTATTGTGATTCATATCATTTTTTTGGTTCGATTGTAAACTGTCTTAAGAAAAAGGATATTTAAGGTAGACTTATAAAGAATGAAAGAAAAAATGATGGAGAGAAAGGGAGAAAAAACGAATAATAGAAGAGGTGAGAAAGAAGTAAAAATATAGTATATCTCGATAAATAAAAATAGTGAATAGTAACAGAAAGGAGGAAAATTTTAAGAAGAGATAAATAATAAAAGAGAGAATATATTTAGAGTGAGATAGATTAAAGGAAAGAGAAAGATAGAAGAGATTGATATATGAAGATTTGAGTAAAAGGGATAGAATAAAATATATGAGTGGAGAGAAATGTGAGTTGTAGAGTGAGGTAGAATGAGAAAGAGATAATAATTTAGATTGAGAGTAAAGGAAAAGTGTAGGAACGGCCATCAATCGACAGGATAAGAAGGTGGATTGATTTGGAATTGATTAGGGAAGAGGGAGAAATTTGAGAGAGAATAGGTTTAAATAAAGAAAGAAAAAGATATAAAGAGAAGAAGACAATATGGATGTGCGAAAGATTAAGAAGAGAGAATAGGTGGTGTATTAAAAAGAGAAATTAAAGAGAGATTAAAAAGATGGAGAGAAAAAATAACCAAAAATTTAATATAGCTATGACATAAACTAAGGGAAATATATTGAAACAAGGAAGAGAAATAGGGGAAAGAAAAGTGATTGGAAAGATTTAGTGGAGAGAGAGAGAGAAGGAAAAGGAGTTTAAGAGAACAAAGTTATGGAGAAAAAATTGACTAAGAAAGAAAGCACAGACAGAAAAATAATGAGAGACAACATGATTAGAGAAAATTGAAACTAAAAAAAGTAATAGGGTGCGATATGTAGGGGTAGAGAAAGCAAATTAAAATAGAAAAAAGGTGAGAGAGAGGTTGGCAAAAAATTATTTTTTGTTAAATAGAAATAAAAAATGTTATCAGAGAAGTGATAAAAAATAGTAAAAGATAATTTTCTTGTGTGACTACATGATAAAGAGAGAGGAATAAGTGATAAAGAAAGATAGAAGAGATTATTATAAGGATGTAGGAGTTTATGGGAGACGAAATGAAATAAAAGATCAAAGATAAAGAGAAATGGACTAGTGAAGAAAATGGAGTTAGATAAAAAGAAAAGAAAACATAAGAAATAGGAGAGGAAAGAGATAAAATTATTAGTTGATAGAGTCAAAGAAAAAAGAAAGAAAGATAATTAGGAAGAAATGGAGCTTAAAGGAGAATAGAATAGTGTAAAAGAGATAGTGGAAGGAGATTTGAGAAATTCAAAGATGGAACGAAGAAGAGGAAAGAGAGTGAGCATTATAGAAGAGAAGTGGAACAAAAACAAAGACAAAGAGAGTCAAAAAGGAAGAGAAAGAAGTGTGAAATAGAGAAAGTAAGAGAGAGGTAGACTGATAATGAAATAAAGAGAAAAGTTAAGAAGAGATTCCTTATGAAAAAGAAAGCATTTAGAGATGAGACAAGAATAGTTTGTGAAGGTATAACAAAGAGAGAAAAAGTTATAAATGAGTGATGAAAAAAAACACTAAGCTATATTGAGAAGAGATAAAAGATAAGTAGATGGAGATGTGAGATATAAAATATAAAGTAGATAGAGAGACAAAAAAGCAAGATGGAGTGTTGAAAAGAGAGTGTGATAGAGATAAAGGACACTAAGAGATAGTTGGTCAATAAGAGAGAAATAAATAAAGAAAATAAACCGAGATAGAGATACAAAAATTTTGAGATGTATTGAGATAAAGGCAATGGAGAGAACATTGGGGACATAAGAGAAGAGATGAGGGAGGGGCGAAGTTATAATAAAAAGATATGAAAGAGAAGAGCAATAGTAACATAAAAAGATAGAAGGGAGAGAGAAAGAGAGAAGAGAGAGACAAAGTGTTGATAAAAATTATTCAAAATTTAGAATAATGGTTTATATAGAAGAAGAAAAAAATTGAGGAGCAAGAGATAGTAAGAATAAGATTTATGATATTATAGAGCAAAGTAATGGGAGTATAAATAAATAGATAATATAGGGAGATACCAGAAAAAGAAATAGTAAGTGAATCAAAAGGAGGTTAAGATGATATAGAAAGAGAAGAGATCGTGGAGGGCGCAGTGTCATGGGGAGAAAGAAAATCAAAGAATAAGAATTGGACTAATACATTGTGTTCGAGGAGGTAAAGTGGTCAACAAATGCAGAGGAAGAAGTCAAGGGTAGTATATATGATAAAAGTTTGAAATAGAGATTAAAGAGACATGCAAACATAAAACATTTGATTAGTAAAATAATATAAGTTGAGAGATAAAAAAAAGAAAGTGAAGAATAAGGTAAAGAGAAAGAAGGCCAAGAAAGAAGAGTTATAATATAAAAAGATAAAAAAGACTATGATAAAGAACACAAAGAGAGGGACTGAATACATTAATGCAAAAAAAAATGGAGCAAAGTGAGGGTTAGATAAATAGATATCAAGTTAAAAGGAAATAGAAAGGAAAAGGGAGTGTAGAAAGAGAGAGAATAGAGTGAGGTGGGAAATAAGAGAAAGAAAAGAAGAATAAAAGATTGAGCAAAAAGAGGTATAACAAAATATTGAGAAAAATGACATTAATAGAAATAGAGACATAGAGAGAGAGATATTATGTAAGAAAGAAATGTAGAGAAGAGAGAGAAAGATAAAGAACATAACGAGATAAAAAAATAAAAAAATACATATTAAGATTTTGATCAAGAAAGAAAAAGAGATAAGAAAAGAAAAAAGGGCAAAACTATTGAAGAATAATGATAGGGATGAAAACAAAAAAGAGGAATAAGTGGAAGTGATTAATCTAAGAGTTAGAGAATGATGAATGAAAATTAGAAGAATTTGGTGATTAAGGTTTGAGAAAGGATGAGATAATAAGAATTGGAAAAGGCCTTAGAGAGGTTGAGTTCAAAGATGGAGAAGAAAAGAAGAGTGAGAAGAGATGGTAGGAGAGACAAATAAGAGATAGTGAAGAGAGCATGAAGACGTGAGGAAGAGAGACAATGAGGCTAAGATTAAGAGTAATAGAGATAGAATATGAGATAGATTTTGATAGAAGATAAAAAAATAGAGATTCAAATGATAGATAAAGAGACAAAGAAAGAATGTATGTGAGTTGGTAAAAGCTAGTTTTAGAGGGACAAATAAGGATAAATACAAAATTTAAAGTGAATAGTATAAGGTGGAAAGAGAGAATGGAAGTGTGAGGGAGCAAGAGGAAAAAAATTGATGAGCACAAATTTTATAGTTGATAGAGAAGGAGGGGGTAAGAGAATTGAGAAGAAAAAAACAAAGAGGCTTAGGGAGAGATCAACTAGGTTGTTGAGAGATGACATAGACATTTAGAGTAAGGCATCAAGAAAGTGAAAGACACAAATAATTAGAAATAGGGAGAAAGATTGCAAAAGAGAAGGAAGGCGGAGAGAGAAAGATTAAATTATTGGAATGGACAAGTATGAGAGGAAAATGTGGCATAGAGAAGTAAAATATAATATGGAGGTATTGAAAGATAAACAATGACATAATGAAAGACAAAGAAAAGAGAAATAACTATGGTTGATGGATAAGAAAGAGAGGATAGATAGAATGAAATTAAGGAGATTTAATGAGGCCAAAAAGATGGCTAGAGGTAGTGTTCAAGAGAGTTGTGGGATAATGGGATAATGATGGAGAGATCAACGAAAAGACATAATAATGTCGTAATGTGATAGAGAAGAAAAATTTGAGAGAATGGAGAAGATAATGAGTCTAGTGAGACAATGCACAAGGAACAATGACAAGTGAGGGAAGTCAGATTATATGGAGACAGATGGGCAATTAAATGGAGAGAGAAAAGGAGATGAAGAAAACATATTAAGGAAGAGAGAAAGAAAGAAAAGTTAGATTTATGAGAGAATTGTAAAGGAGGTAGTGCAAAGTTACATAGACAAGATATAACTCAAAGAAGAGCAATAAGCTTTCATAATGAGATAAAAAAGAGTGATTAAGAATGGACAGAAAAAAAAGCATTTATATGGAAGAAATACTATATTTTGATATGTAACTTAAAAGTAGATAGAAAGAGATAGGGAAGATAGTTAGATCAATAACTCATAAAGAGAAAGACACGCATTGACAGAGATTTTCATTTAGAGAGAAAAAGAGAAGAAAGATAAAGAGGTAGGCAAGCACTAAGATTAAAAGTGAGGAAAAAAGTAAGTGAGAAAATTTCGATGAAATAGTTTTAAAAAGAGACACATTAATTTAATGATAAAGAGGGTAAGAAGAGAAAAAGAAGTAATAATAAAACAACTTATCAATGTGGAGTTGATGAAAAATGACAATTTTGGGAAAACGTTGATTGAGACTAAGATAAAGAATGTGAATGAGAGAGTCAAAAATATATTTTTTTTTGAGAAAATGTTTTAGACAAAGGGATATAGATAAATTGAGGAAGTGAGAATAATATAAAAGAGAATAACAAGAAAAAATAATTTTTTCACTATGAAGCAATATTATTTTGTTTAAAAAATTTTAAAAATAGTATCATTCATAGTAATTTTTAAAAAGTTTTAAAAAGTATTGATTAATGTTACAACAAATAAATGTGCTTAATAAGAATAACTATTATATCAACTTTTGGTTATAAATGTATTAATCACTAATTACCATTATAGTCCTTCAGAATAATTTTGTAAATTGTAATAATGTTAAGATTAATTTTATTTAATTATTTGTACAATTTAAAAACGTGCCATTTAATTTATAATTTGTTATTAATGACTAAAGTAATTTTTGTTAGCATAAATAATTTTTAAAATTAATAATCTTTTTGGTAGCTAACATAATATTTGATTATTGAAATATATAATTGCTAATTATTATAAATATTATCAATAATAATTGATTATTTTGAATAAATTTTTAAGCAAAGAAGATAACAACTTTTACTAATGGTATAGACCATAACTAATAAGAATTAGTCTAACTAAAATTTACATATAAAAATGAACATTTATTATTATTATTATTATAATTATTATTGACAAGAAAAATTGTAAGAAATTATTGGAAAAAATAATTAACTAAATGAAGAGAATAGTAAAAATAGGAAATTTAGAATGAAAAACAAAATAAGAAATGAATAAAATTAAATATAAAATATTTCATTTGTAAATAGCACAATAAAAAAAGTTAAAGGAAAAAATAGAATTGAAGTAGACCAAAAAATAAAAAGAATGAAGAAAAATTAAGAGGAATAAATATAAATTTTAAAATTATTAATAATACTATTAATGCTTATCATAAACTTTTTATAGTTGCCCATTAATATATTTTTTAAATTTATAATATATCACTTATATTTTTTTTAATTTCTGTATACTAATATTTGTGCTAGTATTTATTGTCAACAATAAAAGAATAATTAATTTATGTTTCCCTTTAATTATTAAGAAAATTTAATTATTTTTTAAACATTTTTAAAAAAAAGTAGTTTAATAAATTTTGTTATGAATTATAATTACCATAACAAATAGTTTTTTAATATAATGAAATTGTTTTACTTGAAATAGATTTAGTTTACTTATTTTAAATATAAATATTATTTATTATAATAATAAATTGAATTGTAATTGCTCTTTTTTTAATTAAAAGAAATTTTTTACTATTAATGGCTATAAAAGAAAATTCTAAATTTTGATAGTACATGAATGACTATTTATATAGTTTAGTTTACTACGCTTAATTTTCTTAACTTAGTATTCTTATTTTGAATCATATCATTTCTCAAATTTTATTTCCAAATTTTCTTAAGAAATAACATATTGAAGGTAGACATTCTATGAACAATAGAAAAAACAAAAAGAGCAAAAGGGATAAAAAAGAAAGAAAGATGAGAGGAGTCAGAACAAAGGTAATAATAAATTATACCTAGTTAAATAGAAATAAAAAGTTTTATGATAAAAGTGGAAAAAAATTAATGGGCGTTAGATAATAAAAGAGCAAATGTATGTGAGAACGTAGGAGAAAGAAAGGGAGTGGGCAAGAGCGAAAGATAGAAGAGATTGATATATGAGGAGTTGGGAGAAAGAGGTAGAAAAAACAAATATAGAGGTTAGAGAGACAAAGTGAGGTAGTGAAGTCGAATGACAAAGAGGTAATAATTAATATTGAGAGTAAGGGAAAAGCATGGGAAGAAGCTTCATTTGATAGAACAAAAAGGTTTACTAATAAGTAGGAGAGAATGGAAGAGAGAGAAAGATGAGTGAGAATAGGTTTAAAAAAAGAAATATAAATATATATAGAGAACAAGACATTGTCAAAGTGTGGAAGACAAAGAGAAGATAGTTGGTAGTGTGTTTGAGAGAGAAATCTTAATGAGACCAAAAAAAATGGTGAGAAATGATATCAAAAACATCCACATAATTGAGTTATAAAAATTGAGAATGTTATAAGAGAAGTGATAGATAGTAGTATATGATAATTTGACTAAGAATGAGTGCATGACTATCATGGAGAGACAAAAATGATGGATGGTTGTGATAGATAAATAGTTTGATTTAAGACAAAAATTTAGTTTGACATAATGAGAAGATAATCTGAGAGATGGGATAGGAAAAAGATATGAAGGAGTCAGTGGAGAGAATAAGTGAAAAAAAAGTGAGTTAAGAAGAAGAAAAGGTTAAACAAAAATAGAATAATGTAAGAGACTGAGAGGAAAGAGATTAGAGAAGCTTAGAAATAGAAGAAAGAAGGAGAGTGAGCATGATAGAAGGGAAGTGAATATAATAAAAGAGACAAAAAAAGAAAAAGTGAGGAATAGAGAAAACTGTGAAATGGAGAAAGTAAAAGAGAGGTTGAGTGATAATCAAAAAGATAAAAATTTAGGAAGAGATTTCTTATAAGAAACAAGGCATTTGGAGATGCAGACATGAAGAGATTGTGATGTTATAAGGAAGAGAGGAAAAGTGATAAATGAGTCGAGAAAAAATGAGGTAAAGCAAAAAAGAAGAGATTGAAGATTTGGAGTTAGAGATGTGAGATTTGTAAGAGAAAGTAGATAGAGAGATAGTATAAAAGATTTGATAGAGTGGTGAACATAAAGAGTGTGAAAGAGAAGATACAATGAGAGGTACTTTGGTGATAATGGAGAAATAAATAATCAACATAGATGGAAATAGAGAGACAAAATATTAAAAAGAATAAATCTAATAAGGAGCACATTAAATATATAAGGAGAAGATGTGGAAGGAATCAAATTATGGATAAAACAAAGAAAATAGATGAGCGATAGTGGCAGAAATAAAGAGAATAGAGTGACAAAGTGATAAAAGGCATTGTGAGAGATGAAGAAGAATGATCGATATAGAAGTTGAGAAGAAAAAGTTAGAAAAAGAGATAACAATAGAAAAAGAAAGGAGAAAACCCTTGAGGAATAGTGATAGGAAAGAATATAAAAGAAGAGAACAAGTGAGAGTGAACAATTTGAGAATTAGTTCAAAAAAATAAAATGAAAGGGAAATTGAACAACTTTCGTGATTGAGAATTGAGCAAAGAAGAGAGAATTAGCATTTGAAAGTTCCTTAGAGAGGTCTAGAAGAAAGATGGGTAAAGAAAAAAAGGGTGAAAATAGATAGAGGGCAAGAGAGAAAGGAGAAAAAGAAATGAGTGAGGAAAGGGAAGGGAGAGAGACTGAGAGGTTAGGATTATTAGCGATAGAGAAAGATTATGCTATAGACTCTAAGAGAAAAGAAAAAGAAATAGAGGTATTGATGACTCATGAATAGATAATGAGAGAATACAAGTGAAAGAATAAAAATTACTTTTATATAGATCGAGAAGGATAAGTACAAAATATAGAGTGGAGGTACATAATGAAAAGAGAGAACAAATAGGTGAGAGGGAAAGAGAAAAAAAGACAAAGAGAAGGAGAATAGAACAAATAGCCAATGAGAGATAAAGAAAGGCATAAAGCAATGTAAAAAATTAAGAAGAGAAAGGCATAGCTATCATTGATAAGTAGGAGAGAATATTGATAAAATGAAAAAAATTATGTGAGTAAGACCAAAAGAGAGATTGACAAGAGATAATGCTTTACAAGATAGCTAGATAATGGGACAATGATGGAGAGATAAAAAACAAGAGAAAATAAAGTGATAATATCATAGGGAAAAAAATTAAATGGAATGACAATGATAATTAATCCAGTTAGAGCATGCACAAGGTAATAAAGAATAGTGATGGAAGCGAGAATGTGTGAGAAGTGAAATTTATTGAAGAGAGAAAGAAAAGATAGACTTGTGAGAGAATTTCATGAGAGATAGTGCAAAGTTAAATAGCAAAGATACAAGTAAACAAAGAGCTATAGGTTGTGAGGATTAGATAAAAATGAGATGTAAGAAGGGAAAGAAAAAAAATTCCAAACTAGAAAAGATGATAAATAAGTAAGATAGACTAAGAGAATGATATGTAACTTAAGAGGAGATAGAAAGAAAAAGTGAGTTGAGTGAGGTGGATAAGTCGTTAAGAGAAAGCAATATATTGGTAAAGATTTCTATTTAAGGAGAAAAAGAAAAGAAAGATAAAGAGGTTGACAATCATTAAGATTAAAGGAGAGACCAAAAGGAAGAGAGAGAAAAAAAAAGAAATAGTTTTAAAAAGAGACACTAATTGAATGATAAAGTGGATAATGAGGGAGAAAGAAGCAATAAAAGAAGAACAAGTTATGAAGAAGAAGATGAGGAAAAGAGAAACAAATTTGGGAAATAGTTAATAGTGGCTGTGATATAGAATGTAAAGGGAAAAGGTACAAATATTTCAGAGAGAAAGGTTTTGGATAACAGGACGTAGACAAAGTGAGAAAGAGAGAATAATAATAGAGAGTGATAGACAAAGAAGTAGAAGAATTAATTATTAATCCAACAAGCAATATTATTTTGTGAAGAAAATATAAAATAATTTTCAAAATTCTTTAAAATTATTAATTAAGGTTTTCAAAAGAAATACTTTTGTAATAAGAATAATTGTTAAATCATTTTTCTTAATAAATATAGTATTTATTAGTTGCCATTATTGTTTTTTTAATAATGTTTTAAACTCAAATTATGTTAAGATTAATTCTAATTAATTATTCTTCATTTTTTTAAATACTTCATCAAATAATAAATTGTTATTGATTAATAAAGTTTTATTTGTTAAAATATCTAATTTTTAAATTTAATAATTTTTAGTTCTTAAATATTTGTTATATATTTAAATAGTTAATTTATAATTATTATAGTTCATATAAATAATAATTAATTATTTTTAATAATTGTTTAAGAGTTAGAGATAACAAAAATTATTGTTAATAGTACTCACCCTAACAAATAAAAAGTGTTACAAAATCATTTAAGTATAAAAAAATTTGGCACATCTGAAATATAAGACTATCCATATTAAGTAAATAATAAATATTCTAAATATGAAAAATTTACATTATTATTTCTATTAATAAAATTTAAAATGTCTAAAGAAAAAATTATTAGTTCTAGGAATAAAATAATAATCACTTTATCCATAATCTTGTAATTATATATTAAAAAAAAGAAATATCTTTTTTATATATTATTAATTTTTAATAAAAAATACCAAATTATTTTATCAAAAAGATACCCAAAAAATAACAAAATTTCTTTATCTTCCTTTATTCAAATTTTAATAAAAATTATTATAATACAAATTAAGAAAAACTAAATAAACTCTAATCATAAAAAAAGAGTATGAAGAAAAAAATTAAATTTATAATTTGCTAAAATATTATTCTTTTGTAATTATAAAATAACACTTTATTTTGAATTATTAAAATTAATGATATAGTTACTATTGTAATTAAAATATTTAATATCAATTTTTAACAATGTGGTAGAAATTAGTAATAATTTTATTATGCATTTTTTAGTTTGTACATATTCTTAATGAGAATAATACGATTAAGAAAAAGAAATCTTGAAGGAGTAATCATAAAACGATGATAGAATATAAGAAGAATAAGAAAATATAGAACACAATATTTAATGAGATGAATAGAATAACAAGAATTAAAAATCGAATAAGTGAAGAATATAAGAAAAGAATGAAATTAAATATAAAACATTTCAATTGTAAACATTATAATAAAAGGCATTAGAAGAAAAAATTAGAGTGGAAGAAGAGCAAATACAAAAAAATGATGATGAATAAGATAATCTATAATTTTAAAAATATAAATATAAATTTTTTAAATTATTAATAAAACTATAGATGATTATCATAATAGTTTTATTTTTTTCATTAAATTTAGTTTACCATTTGGAAATATAATATTTATATTTCCTTTTACTTTTTATACTATGAATACTTTAAAATAATAATTAATATTCATAATATAAGAATAATTAAATTATATTTAAAATAAATGTAATTGATTTATTCAAAACATATTTATTATATCTATTTTTAAATTTTAAATATTATTTTTTTAATACTAAATATAATTTGTAATTACTCTTATTATTAATTTCAAGTAACAATGAAAATAATTAAAAATTATAAAAATTTCAAATAATTAATGGAATAATAACTAATAATTTAAATTCTTTAATTTAAAACTTTTAATATATTTACCTTAATATACTTTTTTAGATTCATATTATATTTCTAAATCTATTTTCAAATTTTCCTAGGAAATAAGACATTGAAGATACACATGCAATGAATGATAGAAAAAGAGATATAGAGAGAAAGAGGAAAAGAAATAAATGTAGGAGAGGTGACAAGTAAATTAAAAATAAAGTATATTTAGCTAAATACTAATAAAGCAAACAAAGAAAAAAAATATTAGAGGAAGACAGATAACAAATGAGAGAATTTATGTTAGAAAGAAAGAGAGAGGGAGTGAGCAAGAGAGAAAGACATAAGAGATTGATATATTGAGAGTTGAGAGGAAGAGATAAAAAAATTAAATAAAAGATTGAAGAGAGGGAATGTGAGTGTGGGAGAGGGAGAATGAGAAAGAGATAATAACTAATTCTGAGAATGAGGGAAAAGAGTGGGAAATAGCATCACTTGATGGAAGAAGAGAGTGTGTAAGTTAGAAAGATAACGAGAAAAAAATATGTAGTGTGTTGAAGGTAGAAATTAAAGAGAAATGATGGAGACAAAAGGTAGTTATGACTTTTACATAGATGAAATAAAAATTAAGGGACATATATTAAGAAGAGAAAGAGCGAGGAAAGGAACATGATTGGAGAGATTTTGTAAAAAAAGTGAGAGAGAAAAGAGGGAAATGAGTTTGAGAAAAAATATACTACGGGAGTGAATAGTGAAAAGATAAAAAAGAAATAGAATTTGAGATAAAGTGGTCAAGAAAGTACGGTCAAATGGAGAATGTAGGAGGGAGGTTTATTGATAAAGAAGTCGAGAGAAAAAGTTGACATAAAATATGGTTAAATAAAAATATAGAATATTGAGATATAACTGATAGATAATAGTAGAAGATAATTTAGATCATTAAGAGTGCATGATAGAGTGAGTGATGGAATGGGTGAGAGAGCAAGATAGAATAAATTATTATATGGATATAGGAGAGGAGCAAGTGAAAGAAATAAAAAAGTGAAGACAAAGAGAAAGAGTGAGAGGGAGAACTATAGTGTAAGAAGGAGATAATCAAAGACTATTAGAGATGGAATAATTAAGGGAGGATGCATCAATTTATAAAATTAGATATTAAAGTTATAGTGTTGTGATAAGTGAAAAGAAAGTATGTTGTGATAGAATTAGTTGAGAGACTTGGACAAAAAGAATTGGAGATGGAGAGAGTTGAGGAAAGATTAAGGTAAAAGAGAGAGTTTGTGAAGAGATAAGGAAGAGAGGCAATGCAAAAGATGAGTGATAAGAAAAAGTGAGAGTAATATAAAGAAGAGAGAAGATAATAAGATGGAGATATGAGACATATATTGAAAAGTGAATTGAGAGAGTCAAAAAGGCAAGATAGGTTAGTGAAAGGACAATGTGTTAGAGAGAAGACACATTAAGAGATAGCTAGAGAACATGAGAGAAATAAATAAAGAACATAGATGGAGATAGGGAGATAAAAACTTAGAGTGGTAATGAGATGGTGTAATAGATATTACATTAAAGAAATAAGAGAAGAGATAATAAAGGAGAGAAATTGTAAACAAAAGATAGGAAATAGATAAGAAATAATAAAAGAAATAGAGAGAAGGAGGAATAGAGAAATGTGTGACAAAATTTTGATAGAAACTTTTAAAGAGGTATAAGAATGATGGATATAGAAGATGGAAGAAAATGAGGAGCCATAGATAGTAGGAATAGGATTAAAGATATTAAAGATAGAAGTAAAAAGAGTACAGACTGATAGAGAGTATAGTAAGATAGTGGAATGTTGAGGAATGAGCGAGTGAGAAAGAAATTGAGATGACATAAAGAGAGGTAAGGTTAGGTAGAGGGAAGAGTCATAAAGAGAAACGTAATCAAAGACAAAGAATTAGACAAATACATCAACCAAAGAGGGAAAGAGGTCAATAAATATAGAGGGAGAAGGAAATTATAGTATATATAATAAAAGGTTGTGATAGAGATTAAAGAGGCATGCAAACGTAAAATACTTGATTAGTATTGAAGTATAAGTGGAGAAATGGTAGAAAAATAAAGAGTAAGGTAAAGAAAAAAAAACTATGACAAGGAATTTAATAGAGAGAGGGTAAATACATTAAGATAAAAGGAAATGGAGCAAAAATGAAGGATAGATAAAGAGATATCAAGTCAAAGAGTCATAGAGAGAAAAAGGAGTACAAAAATAGAGAGAAAATAAATAATGTGGGACACAAGAGAGTGAAAAGAGGTAAGAAAAGGTTGTGAAAAAAGATTTTTAAAAAATTAGATACATAAAGAGAGATATAAAGTATAAGAAAAAAGAAAGAGAAGAGGGATAGAAAAGGAACACAAAGATAAAAACAAGAAATAGAAAATGAAATAGCAAAATTTTTGATGGACAATGATGTGTAACAAAATAAAAAAAGAGAATAAGGTGGAATGAAAAAAATTTGAGAGTTAGTTCAATAAAATAGAATGAAATGGAGATTAGAAGTCTTTGGTGATTGAGTTTTAAAAAAAATGAGAATTAGAATTAGAAAGTTCTTTAAAGAGATTGAGAAGGATGGGACAGAAGGAAAAAAGTGACAAGAGATAGATAGGGAGAGAAAAATGAGATAGAGAAGTAAGAGAGAAAAATGAAGAGAGGGAGACTAAGAGGCTAAGATTAAGAGCGACAGAGATAGATTATGGGATAGATTTTATGGCATAAAAAAAAAAGAAAGAAATAGAGATATAGATGACTAATGAATAGACAAAGGGATCATTCAACTAAAAGATTAAAAGTAAGTCTAATAGAGACGAAATGGGATAAATAAAAAATCTAATGAGGATTACAATGTGAAAAGAGAAAATGAAGGAGTGAGAGACAAAGAAGCAAAAAATTGAATAGGAGGAATTTTTGAGTTGAGAGAGAAGAAAGTGAGGGTAAGAGAAGTCAGGTAAAAATTACAAAAAAGTATAGTGAGAGATCAAGTAGGCCATGGAGAGAGGAGATAGAGAAGGATAGTAAGGCATTGACAAAGTGAATGACAAATAATTCAAAAGAATGTGAAAGATTATAAAAGCAAAAGACGATGGAGACAGAAAGGGGAAGAAGGTGGAGAGAGATAGATTTTAATGGAGAAGAGGGAGAAGGAAATGCAACAAAGAGAAGGAGAACCAAATAAGTAGCTAATAAGAGATAAAGACATAGGGAAAGATAAAGAAATGTGAGAAGAGAAACATATGGCTATGATTGATAGATAAATGAGAGAAGATTGATAGAATACAAACAAGAAGAGTGAGTGACAAAAATAGAGAACAATTTAATATATTGTCTATTGGGTACAAGGATAATAGGATAATGATTGAGTGATCAACAAAAAAAGATAATCAAGTAAAGGTGTGATAGAGAAGGAAAAAATAGAGCATAGCAAAGATAATCAATCTAGTGAAGGAATGTCGAGGTAACAAAAAAAGTGAGGGCAGTGAGAATGTGTGGAGACAAATAGGCAAGAAAATGGGGAGAGAAAGTGATATAAAGAGAAGAGAATAAGGAAGAGATGGGAAAGATATACTTGCTAGAACTATAAGGAAGAGAGAGAGAAAGGAATATGGAGAAATGCAAAGAAATAGCTTTATAAAGAGACACCAATTGAATGATGAAGAGGATAAGAAAGAAAGAAGTATAAAAAAACCTCAAGAAAGAGATGATCACGAGAAAAAGAGAGAAGATTTTAAGAAAATCTTAATAAAGGCTATGATAAAGAATGTGGAGAGACAAATATTTTGTGGGAGAAAAGTTATGATTAAGGGGACGTAGATAGATATATAGAGAGAGAATAATATTAGACAGAGATTGAGGAATTACAAGTGCAATTAATTATTAAACCAATAAGGCAATATTATATTGTGAAGAAAATATAAGAACTAGTATCATCAATAGCAATTTTTCAAACTTCTTTAAAAGTATTAGTTAATCTTATAACAAATAAATGTTGTTAATAAGAATAACTATCATATAACTTTTGTTCAAAATGTAATAACTATTAATTACCATTATAATCTTTTAGAATAATTTTTTCAATTCTAATATGTAAATATTTATTCTAATTTATTATTCTTATTATTTAAAAATATGACATCTGAATTAAAATCAATTATTAACTAATAAAGTAATATTTGTTAACATAAATAATTTTTATATTTAGTATTTATTTGGTTATTAAATAATTTGTACTTATTTGAATAGCTAATTCATAATTGTTATATTTCTTATTCAAAATCTTTAAATATTTTGAATTATTGTTTAATTGTTCAAGCTAACAACAACTATTACTTTTTCTTCTTATTTTTTCTCTAACTTTAGATGACAGTATTATAATAAAAAATCAGAAAAACTTAATACGAACTAATTGTAAAAAGAAGATTAAAGACGAAAGGTGTAAATGCATAATTTCTTAATATCTTATTCTTAGCAATAAAACATAAAGAATATTTTTTAATTCAGTAAAATAAATTTTATAATTATAGTTATAATAAAACAAATTAATAGCATCTTTCAAAAACAATTGTGAAAAAGTAATAATAATTTTAATTTTAATTTTTTCTACATATTCCTTAAAACAATAATTTGATTAAGTAAGAGAAATCTTGAAGGAGTACTATAAAAAGATGGTTACTAAGAAAAAGAATACAAAATTATATAAAACCAAATAAGAAAAATAAAAAAAATATAGTTCTGAAGAAAATAAGAAATAAATAAAATTAAATACAAACTATTTCAAGTTTAAATACGACAACAAAGTTTTTACAAGAAACTAATGAGGTTAAAGAAAACAAAAAATAATGAAAGGAATACGAATAAGAATACCTATAACAAATAAATAAAATAAAAATATATAATATTTTTAAATTATTACAAATACTATTTTTGATTATTACAATATGTTTTATTATTATTAATTAATTTTATTCTTAAAAATTAAAAAATATCATATTTATATTTTATTTATTTTTAATTATTAACATTATAAAATTTTTGGTATTATTAATAATATAAGAATAATAAATATAAGTTTTTAAATAGTTATCGAGAAACTTTAATTATTTTAAAACATTTTTAAATACGAATGTTGTAATAAATTTTATTATTCATTATTATTTCAATAAGAAAAATATTTCTTTAATATAAGGTAATTATTTTATTTAAAATAGATTTATCGTATCTATTTAGCTTATAAATAATATATATTGTAATTGTAAAAATAATTTTTAATTACACATTCTATTCATTACAATGATTTTGATAATTCTTAACAATTTAAAAAAATTATAAATTTTAATAGAATAATAATGAATAAATTATATATTTTAGTTTACAAGTTTAAATTAATTTAACTTATTATTCATATTTTGGCTCATATCATGTTTGTAATTCAATTTCTAAATTTCTTTTGAAATATAATATTAAAGGTAGACATAGAATGAATGAAGAAAGAAAAAGAGAAAAGAAAGAAAGATGGGTGACATGAGAAGCAAAGTAAAAATATAGTATATTTTGATAAATAAAAATGTCCAAGACTTAGAGAAAAGGCAAAACTATTAGTGAGATAGATAGAAAAAGAGAGAATGTATGTGAGTGTGATAAAAAGATAAAGGGACTGAGCAAGAGAGAGAGACTAGAGAAATCAATATATGAAGAGCTTAGAGACAAAGATATAAAAAGTAAATATAGGAGTGAGGAAAGAGAAGGGCATCAATTGATAGAATAAAAAGGATTGATAACAAGGGGATAAGGGAAGAGAGATTGACAAAAGGCAACATAGGTTTAAATTGAGCAAGATAAAGAGATATAGAGAAGAAGACAATGTGAATGTGAGGAAGATAAAGAGAAGACCATAGGTAGTGTGCTAGACTCAAACTTTAAAGAGAGATAGAAAAGATAGAGAGAAACAATAACAAAAATTTTGATATAAATGAGATATAAATTAAGGGAAATATATTAAGAAGTGAGAGAGGGAGAGGGGAATGGACAGTGATTAAAAAATATTCAGTGTAGTGTGAGAGAGAAAAGAGGAAAAGGAGTTCAAAAGAAAACAATGATGGAGAAAACAATGGAGTAAGAAACAAAATGCAGTGAGAAAAATAATGAGGTTAAACATGGTTAAAGAAATGTTAAACTAGGAAAAGTGAGTGTGATATGGTGGTAAAAAGAAACAAGATAGAAATAGAGAACATAATACAAGGTCTAACATTAAATATTTTTAATTTATACAAATATAGAATGTTATATGAGAAGTGAGAAATAATAGTGGGAGATAATTTGCTTGTGAGAGAGTGCATGATAAAGAGAGAGAGAGAGAGAGAGAATAAGTGATTGGAAAAGATGGAAGAGATTATTATAAGGATATAAGAGTTGAAGAGAGAAAAAAATAAAAACGTAAAGACAGAAAGAAAAGGATGGAGGGAAAATGGTAGAGTAAGAAAGAGATAATCATAAACTATTAGAGAAGAAATATGTGTAGGAGGAAGCATCAATTTTTTAGAATTAAATAATGAATGATATTTTAGTGAAAAGAGAAGAGAGTGAGTACATATATATTTCATTAAGAGATCTAGACATTAAATAGGGAAGGAGAGAGTTTAGGAGAGAGTAAGATAAATGAGAGAGCAATAAAGAGACTATTATAAATAGGAAATAGAGAGATAAAAATGTTTGAAAGTTGGGATAAATAAGGAGTTTTATTTAAATGAGATACAAATTGAATTAGATATAGAGAGAAGATAACACAAGAAAGGGGAAGAAAAAAGATATGAAATAAATAGTTGAGAGAGTTAGAGAAAACAAGAAAGAAATAGAGTTAAGAAGAAATAAAGTTTAAAGGATAATAGAACAATGTAAGAAACAGAGAGGAAAGAGATTAGAGAAGTTTAAAGATGGAAAAAAGAAGAGGAAAGATAGTGAGCATGAAAGAAGAGAAGAGAAATGAGTAAAAGACATAAAGAGAGATAGAAAGGAGGTGAGAGAACTGTGAAATAGAGAAAGTAAGAGACATAGAGTGATAGTGAAATAAAAAGAAAGGTTAGGAAGAGATTTCTTGTGGGAAAGTTGGCACTTATAAGTGGAGACATGAAGAGTTTGTGAAGGTATAAGAAAGAGAGCAAAGTGAAAGATGAGTGATGAGAAAAAAGATTAAACAATATAAAGAAGAAATAAAAGATAAAGAGATGGAAATGCGAGATACATAACAAAAAGTAGATAAATAGTAATAAAGAAAAGATAAAGTAGTAAAAGGATAGAGAGTGAGAGAAATGAGACATTAAGAGATAGTTGGAGAACAAGAGAGAAATAAATGAAAAGCATAGGGATAGAAAGAAAAAATTATAGATGTAAAAAGACAAAGGTAATAGAGAGCACATCAGAGATATAAGAAAAGAGATGATAGAGTAGAGAAATTTAGCACAAAAGATAGCAAATAAAATAGCAATAACAAGGGAAATTGAGAGAAGAGAAAGAAAGGGAGGGGAGACTGACAAAGCGTTGATAAAATTTAATAGAGAGGTAGAAGAATGATGGATATAGTAGATGAAAGGAAATGAGGAGCAAGAGATAGTAGGAATGAGATTGGTGATATTAAAGAGAAAAGAAATGAGAGTATAAATTGTTAGAAAAGAATGCATAAATGAGAATGACATTGAAATAATATAGAAAGAAGTGAGGTTTTTGAGTGTGAGGAGACATCTAAAGAAAGAAAGTCTAAGGTAAAGAATTACAGTAATACATAGAGACTAAATAGGCAACAATGTCAATTGATATGGAGGAAGAATCAAAGAGGTATATAAATACATAAGGAGAAGCAAAGAAAAGCATATAACAAAAGAGATAGAGATAGAAATAATAATAGAAATGCAAGCATAAATTATATTAGAGGTAAAGAAGTGTAATAGAAGAGATAAAAAGATATAAAAGAAGGGAAAAAGAGAGAACAGTGGAAAGATGAGAGATAATAAAAGGGGAAAGATGGTAGAGACTATGACAAAAATTTTCATAGATAAAGGCCATACAGATTTAGACATAAAAAGACAATGAGGGAAAGATTAAGTGATATAAATTAAAATGCTCATAGATAGAGAGAGAAAGTGAGTGAGAAAATAAAGAGATGGAGAAATAAGAGGGAATAAAAGGAGATAGAGATATAAGGACATAAAAGATAAAGTTAAGTGAAAGAAGTGAGTTAGAATAAAATGGAGAGGAAAGACACAAAAAGGGAGATACATGAACCAAAAAGATGACTATAAAGTGCAAAAAAATAATAGTGAGAGAAGAGAGTGACAAAGAACATAAAGAGATAAATTAGAAATGAAAAAATAAGAGAAATTTGGAGAAAGATATTGAGAGAAAAAAAATAAAAAAGAATATAATAGAGAAAAATTTAAGGACAAATGATAGAGAGGAAAAGAAATATAGGGAACATAAGGGAGAGGAGTGTGAGAAAGTTTTTAATGAAAAAAACTTAAATACATAATGGAAGACTATGGTGATAGAGACTAACAAAGGAAGAGAGAAATAGTAATAGAAATTGTCTTAGAGATTGAGGAGAATGATTAGAAAGAAGGAGAAATGAAAGAAAGGGGATAAAAGGGGCAAAAAAAGAGATAAAGCTCTTAAAGAGATAAGGGAAGAAAGAAAGAGTAGGAGGTAAATATGGGGAGAGACAAAGAAAAAATTAAGAGAAAACATATTTTGTAAGAATAAAAAAGTTATGAGTATAACTAATAATATTATAAGAAAAATAAATTTTAATTAAAAAGTATTATTATTAAGTAAATAATATTTTTTATTTGTGCAAAATTAAGATCATGAGATTGCTTTTAAGAGAAGAAAGGGAGAGATAGAGAAAAAAATGACAGATAAAAAGAGCAAGAGAGAACTTGCCTGAAACAAAGAAAGTTAGAGTTGTAAGATAAGGTGAGACAATAGATAATAAATTAAGAAAGTTATTTATTTAAAGGAGAAAATGGAAGAGTGAGGAGGGAAAAGACAAAAAAATAAGTAGAGTGAATAAAGAGTGAGGAGACAAAAGAGGAAGGAGGGGGGAATAGATTAGAGAGAACATAAAATAAAAAGAGTGAGAAAGTGTAAAATAATTGATGATAGAGGGAGGAGTGAGATAAATAGAGTAAGGGAGTCGTGAAGTGAAAGACACAATTAATAAGAAAGAAGGATAGAGGTTCCAAAATAAAGAGAAAGTGGATTAAGATGGAGGAAGTTCAAGGAAGGTAGAAGAAAGAGAAGGAAATGCAATAAAGGGAAGGAGAAAATAATAATATGGTAGTGAAAGAAAAAGAAAGACAATAAAGATTAGGAAGAGTAAAATAAAAAAAAGACAGTGATATGATAGATAATATGAGAAATAACAAATAAAAAAGATAACAGAAAAGAGATTGAGTAAGATAAATAAGATAAGGGGTTGTAATAGAGAGATAAATAATAAAAAACAAAAAAAGCATGACAGGGTAGATAAGAGAGAGAATGTGAGGAAGAGAAGACATAATTAGTTAAAGGGACAAGAGGGAGGTAAACAAAGAGGGACATAGAGCGAGATTAAAAGAGATAAAATAATGATGTGACGAGAGAGACAATAAACAGCATATATGAGATATAGGAGAAAATGTGGATAAAAAATAAGAGTGACAAAGGTGTAATAGAAGAACAGACAGTAAGAAAAGCAATAATGAAGATAGTGTTAAATTATTTTGAAACTTATTTGGGACATAGAAGAATGATAAATCTAGAAGATAAAGAGATGAAGCAAAAAAGAAAATAAGAATGAGATAGATGTAATAAGAAAGTAGCAAAAAGGTAAAGTAAAGTTTTAAAGAATAAAGTGACATACAATAGAATAAGAAAGAGTGAGTGAAGTAGAAAGAGGTCAAGATGAGAGAGAAAGGACTAAGGAGGACAGGGATATTGATTATTCATTAAGAGAAAGCAAGATAGTTAAAAGATATTTTACAAAAAGAAAGGTAAATGAAAGGTAAAGAGGAAAATAAATACAAATAGAGGGGCAAATTATACCACATAACATAAGAGGCATAGATAGAGATTGAAAGAGACATGCAAAGTTAAATAATGTTAGATGTAGAGAAGAGAAAGAGGAGAGACAAAAAGTTAAAGAAGAAAAATGGAATAAGAGAAAAGAATAAATAAGATGTGGGATATTAGTGGGAGAGAGAAGATATAAACTATGAGAAAGACAAGAACAAAAAGACACCATATAAGCTATAGGAAAAAATGACAAATAGCAAATGTCAGAAAAGGAAAAAGTGATTTAAAGTTAAATAGGCATGATAAAGGGAGAAAGGAAGTACAAAAAGAGAATGAGAAAATATAGAGTAAGTAGAAATAAGAAAGAATAATTGTTGTAATGATATGAGGAGATAAGTGATAGAGTGAAGGGAGAGAAGAGATAAAGGAAAAAGGAAAGAAATGAGATAATGAGAGAGATTTACACATAAGGAAGAAATAAGGAGATAACAGAGAGAGACAAAAAAAGAATATAGATTGGTAAAAAAGAGGGAAAACATTTGAAAGAATGATTGATCGAGAAAGAAAGGTGAGATAAAAATAAAAAAGAAGAAAAAGATAAATAGCAAAGGTAGAATGACAGAGAGGTCGAGATACTGAGGGAATATCATGGAGAGGATTGTGAGTGTTCAAAGAAAGGAATTGAAAAATAGAAATGAAGACTATAATGATACACGATTGAGAAATGAAAAGAGAAATAAAACAAGAAAGAGCATTAGAATGATTGAAAATAAAGATAAACAGAGAGAAGAGAAAGAGAGGAGGGAGAGAAGAGAGGCAAATTAAGAAAGGAAAAGGAAGAGTAGGAGATTAAGAAGCTAAGATTAAGAGAGATAAAAAAATGATATTAAATAATAATTTGTACAAATAAGACCTTGTTTTGAATATATTTAGTAACATTATAAGGAAAATAATAACAATTAATAGTTATTATCATGAAATAATAATTATTCACTTTTAAATTGGAGAGGGAGAAAATAATGTTGAGGTAGATTATAGGATGAAAAGAGAAAAATTTTGAAACAAGTGATTGATAAGAAGAAAAAGTAAATAAGAGTGAAAGTTATAATGTGAAATTTTTTGAGATAAAGTTAGACAAATATATAGCAAAGAGAGAAGAATAAAGTGTGAAAGGGAAGAATGTTAGAGTTAAGAAGTGAGAGAGAAAATAGTGAGGTGAGTGAATTAGAGAAAATGGTGTGGTGATAATGCAGTGATAAGGGAAGGCAGAGTGAGCTGACAAAGAATTGGTTAAGAGATCTAAACAAAGAGAAATGGAGGAGTCAGTATCATGGAGAGTAAGATGAAAGAGAGAGCAGTAAGGAGAGTATTATAAAGAGGAAATAAAGAGGGATAAAAATGTTCAAAAGTTTAGATAGATGAAGAGTTTCATATAAATGAGATAAAAATTGAGAAAGTAAGAGAGAGTTTGAGTAATAGTGAAATAGAGGGAAAATTAGGAAGAGATTCCTTATGAGAAAGAAGAAATTTAAAGGTGGATACATGAAGAGGTTATGAAGGTAAAAGAAAGAGAGGTGAACGTATTGATTAGTGATAGGATAAATAAATAGAGCAATACACAGAAGAGAGAAGATAAGGAGATAATGATGTAAGATGCATTGTAAAAACTAGTTAGAAAAAGTGAAGAAAGATCGAATGGTAAAAAGAGGAAGTGTGAGAGAGAGAAGATATTGTGAGATAGTTGGAAAAAAAGAGAAATAAGTTTAAAATAATGTAGAAAGAGACAGAGAAACAACATATGAAGAGGTAGGGAGATTGAAGAAATTGATAGTATATGAGAGATGTATGACTAGAGATGAGGTAGGAGATAAGTTTTGCACAAAAAATAGAAAATAAAAGTGTAGTAGTCGAAGAAATAGAGAGAAGAGAGTGATAAATGGTTGATAGAAGTTATTAGAGAGTTAAAAAAATGATTGGTATAGAAGATGAAGAGAGATTAGGAGCAAAAGATAGTAGGAATGGAACCGACGATATTAAAGAGAAAAGCAATAATAGCATAAACTAATATGGAAAATAGGGAGACAATAGAATGAGAATTAATGAGTGAATGAGAAGGATGTCAAGATGATATAGATAGTGGTGAGATCATAGAGAACAAAAAGTCATCAAGTGAAAGAAAGTCAAAGATGAAGAATTAGACTAATACATAGAGATTAAAAGAGTAAAGAAGTAAATAAATACAAAGAGAGAAGCAGTGTGTAGAATATATAATAAATGATAAAGATTGAGATTAAATAGACATGAAAACATAAACAAAGGTTAGTAAAGAAGTACAACTATAGAGATGGAATGAAATTGAAGAATAAGAAAAAGAGAGAGGAGTGATAAAAAAGAGAAGATAAAGTCTACGACAAAAAGAATACAATATAAAGAGACCATATACATTGAGATAAAAATAAAAGAAGCAAAAATGATGGATGAATAAAGAGATATTATGTCAAACGATCATAAAGTGTGAAAAGAAGTGTAAAAGGAGTGATAAAAAAAAAGGAAGAATTGGGAAATAAAATAGGAAACAAATAGTTAAAAAGAAAACTAAACAATGATAAAAAAGGATGACAAAAAAGATTTTTATGAAGATAGATATAGAAATAGAGGTACACAAAGTGTAAGAAAAATATAAAGACATGGGAGAGATAAAGAATATTGAAAGATGAAAAGAAATAAAAAAAATGTAGATTGGAAGAAAGATTAGGAGGAATAAAGAGATAAAAGTAAAAATAAAAGGACAAAATCTTAAAGGAAAAATGATATGGAAGAGGGAAAAAAGGGTACAGGTAGAAGTGAATAATGTTAGAGAGATTTTATTCAAATTAAATGGTAGCAAAGACGTCTTTTGTGATCGAGGATAAAGAAAGCAACATAACATTAAAATTAGAAAGTGCCTTAGAGAGGAATAAATTTTGGGAAGAAGGAAAGAAGATTTAGAAGACTTAGATAGAGGCATGAAATAAAAGATAAAGTAAGAAAGAAATGGGAAGAGAGGGAAATTAAGAGGCTAAGATTAAGAGTGACAAAAATAGATTATGAGATAGATTCTTAGAGGGAAACGGGAATGAAAGAGAGATTCAAATGATTTATGAAGAGAGAAAGTTAGAATACAAGCGAAATTATAGAAGTGAAATTTATAGAGAAAAATGAGGAGAAATACATTATAAAGATTGAATAGTTCAAAGTGAAAGGAAAGAATGGAAGAGTGGGAGAGCAAGAGAAAAAACAAGCAGCATCAATTTGAGGGTGAAGGGAGATGAAAGAGGTGACAAAAAGTGTGAAAAGAAAAAAAAATACAAAGAGGAATAGTTAGAGATGAAATAGGTCATAAAGAGGGGAGATAGAAAAAGAGAGTAAGCCATGAACAAAGTGAATGACACAAATAAAAGAAAGAAGGAGCAAGTTTCTAAAATGAAAGAAAAAGGTACAAAGAGAAACAGTAAGTTGTAGGATGATAGAAGAGTTAAAGGAAAATGAGGCATCAATAAAGAGAACATAACAAAGAAGTCAAAGATAACAAAAGACATAGAGGAAGATATAGAAAAATGAGAACTAAAAGACATGGTAGTGATTGATAATTATGAAGAACGATAAAGTGAAAACCAAAAAGGAGTGAGTGAGAGCAAAGGAGAGATTGATTAGAGAGAGTGTTCAAAATAATAGAAGGATAATAGGCCAATGGTGGAGAGATCAATAAAAAGAGGCAATAAAGTCATCTAATAAAGACAAAAAATAGAGTGTGAAACAAAAATAAAGAAACAAGTGAGACAATGCCCAAGGTAATAGAGAAAAGTGAAGGATCAGAGAATGTGAGGAGAGAGATGAGTGTGAAAATTCTTAGAGAGAGATAGAGGGATAAGATTAAGGAAGAGAGGAAAATCATAGATAAGTAAGATAATGTAAAGGAGATACTACAAAATTACATAGAGAAAATACAACTAAAAAAGAACTATAAATTATTAAACTGAGGTAGAAAGGAGAGATATAAAAGGGGAGCAAAACATTATGTAGAAGACAAGGTGATATAGAGAACAGAGACTGAGTGACTAACATGTAGAATAAGAAGAGACAAAAAGAGAAAGCAAGGTGAGAGAGTTTGATAAGTCATAGAAAGAAAGTGACAAACATATTAATAGATATTTCTATTTGTGAGAAAATGAGAAGAAGGATAAAAAAAGGGATAAAAACATTAGGATTGAGATAAATGAAGAAGAGAGAGTAATGGAAGGAAATAGTTTTAAAAAACACACTAATCGAATGACAAAAAAGAAGAAATAGAGAAGAAAATGTAATAAAAAAAGAATAATGGGAAGATCATGAAAGAAAGAGAGACAATTTTGGAAAAAGAGATGATAGACCCAATGATAAAGAATGAGATGGTGTCACCCAAAAATTTTGTGAGAGAAAATGTATGGATAAAGAGACATAAATAGAGAGAGAAAATGAGCATAATGTTGAAGAGAGATAAATAAAGAACATGAAGAATTAATTGTTAATCCTATAAGGTGATATTAATTTGAGAAGCAAATATAAAAAATAGTATCAATAAATGTCATTTTTCAAAAATCTTTGAAATGATTAATTAATGTATATCCAACAAAAATTTAGTTAATAAGAATAACTATTATATCAACTAGTCTTGATAAATTAGTAATTAGTAATTATCATTATAGTATTTAAAGTAATTCTTATTAATTTTAATTTTTTAAGATTAATTTATATTTGTTAGAATTATTTATAATTAATTATTTTTTATTTAAAAATATGTTAATGACTTGCAATATTTAACTAATAATGGAATATTTATTAGCGTATCTAATTTCCAAATTTAATACTTCTTTGGTTCTAAAATAAGTTTTACTTATTTAAATAGCTAATTCTTAATAATTATAGTACTTATTAATAATAATTAATTATTTTGTTTATGTTCTTTAAGAATTTTAGATAATAACAACTTTTACTAATAGTATTGACCATAATTAAAAGACATCGCTGCATTAAGTCTAAAATTTTATGATCATGTTAATCATAACTCTATTAGTCTTACATAAATAACTAATATTACAAGCATGACTATTTACTATTATTGTTGTTATTGTTATCAGTAAAACTGTCTTAAGAAAACATTTACAACTACTATGATAAAATAATAATCAATTTATTTGTAGTTTTAAAATAAAAATTTAGATATAATTTTTAATAAAATTTAAAAACATAATTTTTGTATTATTAAATAATTGTAAAAATAATAAATAAATTCACTATATAGATTCCCAAATGAATAGAAAAATAATTATTTTTTCTTCTTTTTTTCCTCTTTCTGAAAACAATATTATAATGAAATTGGGAAAACGAAAAAATAAGAACTAATTATAAAAGATGACAAAACAAAAGGTAAATTTATAACTCTTAGTAATTACAAAATAAGACTATTTTATATTAACAATATTCATTATGAAATTATAATTATATTTATAATTATTAGTATCATTTTTAAAAAACTATGGTAAACACAACTAATAATATTTGTGATAACTAGAAGAATATGAAATAGAATTCTGTAGGAAAAATTATTAAAATATTATTAAAAACTAGAAGAATAAGAAATTGTGGGACACAAAAATATACTTGAAGAGGTGAATGATAGAAAAATATTTGGAATAAAATAAGAAAACACGAAAAAGAATAAAATTAAATATGCCAAATTTCAAGTGTAAATAAAATAAGAAAAGGAGTTGAAAGAATCAATTGAAGATAGAAAAATAAATAAAGAGGTAAAATAAGAGAAAGTGAGTGAGGGAGTGAGGTAGAACAAGAAAGAGATAATAATTAGGACTGAATAAGGGAAAAGTGTTTTGGAGGGAGCATCAATTAATAGAATAAGGTGGATTGATAAAGTGGAGATAATTGAATAGAGATTGAGATGAAAGAGAAATGGTTCAACGAGAGAAAGAAAATGAGATATTGAGGAGAGAGTGAAATTCTCAAGATAAATAGAAGAAAATAAGTAGTGCACCAGAGAGAGAAATTAAAGAGAAATAAAAATGAGGTAGAGAAAAGATAGCCAAAACTTTTGTATATGAAATAGAAATTAAGACACATATTTTGAGAAGTGAAAGAGAGAGAGGGACAAGAAAGTGATTTGAAAGATTTAGTGGAGAGAGTCAGAGAGAAGAAGGAAAGAAAGAGTTGAAGGAATACAAATTATGAAGAATAGGATAGATTAAGGAAGTAAGTGTAAAGAGAACAATATATGGTAGAGATTTTGAAGAGGAAAATAATGAGGGAGTGCATGATTAGGGAGAAGAGAAATAAAGAAAAAGGGAATTAGTGTGATACAAAGTGGTAATAATAGTAAGGTGAAATAAAAAAGCTAAGAGAGAGGTTCAATAATAAAGATACAAAGAAAGCTAGATATTCCTCACTTGAGTGAGGGAATTTAGAGATAATGATATCATGAGATAATGAATGTATAGGATAGCTAGCATTGTGAAAGGTGAGAGAAAAAAATTAAATAGATATAGCAAGATAGAGAAGAGAGAATATAAGGAGAAAGAGACAGGAGATAAATATGTTAAAGGTGATATAGTGGAAGAGGCAAAAGACAGTCGTAAAATTATAGTGCACCAAGGAAGAGACATAGAGAGAGTGGGACAGTAAAAGAGGGATAAACAAAGATGAAGATGAAGATAAGGAGTAAAAATAATGAGATAAGGTGTGAGACTAAATAAAGATCATATGAGAGATATAATATAAGAGATTGTGGAAAGAAAGAAGGTAAGGGAAAAGATAGAATTGATAAGAGTGATAGTAAGTCACAAGGAGAAGAGAGAGGAAATGAGATGGGAGTGATAAAGTGTTGAGAAAAATTAAGATTAGAAGAATGATGGATAGAGATGATAAAAAGATATGGAGAGCAAGATATAATAGGAATAAGATAGATATAATTAGAGGCAAGAGAAAAATAGAGGGTAAACCTAAAGAGAATAAATAGAAAAATAATATGATATGAAATAATGTGTGAATAAGGTAGTTTTGATAAGAGAAAAGTGGTAAATAGATGTAGGTGAGTGAAGGCTAATCAAGAGAAAGAAAGATAAAGACAAAGAATTAAGCTAACACAAAAAGATTGAAAAGGTAAATAGGAAAAATTTAGGTTATGACATTAGAGGTAGAGACAAGGATAGAAAAAGACATTCAAACAAAAATAAAGTGTGGTAGCATAGATTAGGAGTGATAAAAAGTTAGAAAGGGAGAATGGAAATAATGAAACAAAGAAGCCAAAGTGAGAGAACAATAAATTGATATAAAGTGAAAGGAATAAACAAAGAAAAAGGGTGCAAAAGGTGAGTTAGAGAACAAAAAAAGTAGGAAGTAAGAGAGAGAATGAATGAGATGGAGATATGGATAGATAGAAGAAAGAGTGAAGATAGAATTGAGAGGTGATTGAAATTTGAGAGTTAAAAAAGTGATAGAAAGAAAAAATTGAAGTAGAAAAAATAGAAAAGCATATAAATAAAAAGATAAATGGAGTATGAATAGGAGAGTTGAAAAGAGGAAAAGAAAGAGAAGAGAAACAACTAATAGAGAGCAAAAGAAATAGAGGAAACAAATGGAAAAGGATTGCAAAAGAGAGAGTTCAATGAAGATGAGAATGATGGGCTATGGTGATAAAGGATTGAGAAAAGAATAGGGAAATAGAAGGAGAAAAAGCCTTTGAGATATTAAGAAGAAAGTTGTTATAGAAGTAGACGAGAGAGTGAACTGCTAAAGGTAGGTGAGAGAAAAGAGATATGGAGGTAAGAGATAAAAAGGAATAGTGAATGATTAAGAGGTTGAGTTAGAGAGAAATATTGAAAATGTCATAAGAAGTAATAAATTATAACTATTAGATCATGTAATAAATATAATTGAAATTATAATCAAATAATATTGTTAATAGAAAGTACTATTTTGTAATAAATATTGATTTTTAAATTGGAGAGAAAGAGATAAATTTTGGGATAAATTTAGATGGAAAAGGTAGTGATAAAGAAGCAATTCAAAAGGAAATAGGCAAAAGAGAATACAAGTTAAAGAAAGAAGTGGGATTTATAGAGATAAAGTGGGAAAAAACAAAATAAAGAAAGAAAGAAGTAGAATGAAAGAAATGTATGGAAGAGTCAGAATCAATTGATCAAAAAGTGAGGAGTGTGAATTAGAGTGAAGAAAGTGGAGAGGAAAGAGGTGTAAGAGAAGAGATAGAAGATAAAATAGAAAGTGAGACAATGTAAGAAGTAGTGGTTGCAATAGAAAGGGAAAAGAGATAAATTGAGTAAAGGAATTACAATGTGAAACACAGAAATAAAAGGAAAGGAGGGAGATTGGAATGGAGAGATGGTTCATAGACAGATAAAGGAAGTTGTAGTGATCGAGAAGAGTAAGAGGGAAATAAGGTGGAGGGAAGCAATGAATAAGGGGGCAATAATAGCAAATGAAAAACATAAACCAAGATAAAGAAGAGTGAGAAGAGAAATACATAGTTTTTATGATTAATAAGTGATAGCAATGATAGATTGAAAAAAAGAAGAGTGAGTGATAATAAAGTAAAGATGTATTGGAGTGAGAGTTAGAAAAGGAAATTGTAGAGTTGGACAATACTAGAGAGAAAAAGAGAGATTAAAAAATTCATTGTATGATAGAGTGTGTATCAAATAGAGAGACTGAAAAACATAATGAAACAAGTCATACAAAAAATAAGGAAAGAAATGAAGTAAGGGAACTCAAAAAGTGATGATTATCATGATAGAGAAAATAGTGAGACAAGTAGAGATTGGGAGAAAAGATTATGGATGATAAAGGTGAAGAGGATATAAAAAGTGTAATAGAAAGAGTACAAAGTTGTAGAGAGAAGAAATAGCTCAAAAAAGAGTAAGAGATAGTAAGAATTAGATAATAAAAGAGATATGAGAAGAGAGAAAATGGTCACAAGTAAGAGAAGGTGAGACAAAAGAGAGAGAGAGAGAGAGAGATTGAGTTTATAATATGTAGCTTGAGAGTAGATGTGAAGAGATAAGAAGGTGTGAGAGATTGATGAATAGTAAAAAGAAAGAGAGTCATTAATAGAGCTTGTTATTTTGAGAGGAGGGAGAAACAAGATAAAGATGGCGATAATTTGAAAGATTAAAATATAGAAACATAGGAAGATAGAGAAAAAGAAACTAAAAGAGAGTTTTAAAAAGAGGCACACAACAATTGATAGAATGGCCAAGAAAAACTAAGAGAAGAAATAAAGAAAGTACTAACAAGTAGATGAAGAATAGGAAGAAGAGAGAAAATTTCCAAAAACTCAACAATGGGCAACAAAAATGAATGCGACAGAGAGGCACAAATGTTATGTGACAGGCAAAAGTTAATAATGAGTGAAAAAGTGGTGGATTAAGGGACATAAATAAAGAGAGAAATAAGGAATAAAGTCAAATAAAGACTATGAAAAGAAAACCTAAAGAATAAATTACTAATCTTATAAGTCAATTGTTTTGTGACAAGAAAATATAAAAAATATATTTTTAATAATAATTAATCAAAATTCTTTGAAATTATCATTTGTTGTTGTACACACAAGTATTACTTTTTTTAATATGAATAACCACTATATAAATTTCTCTAAATATTTTTAATAATTTTTAGTTACCATTAAATGTCCTTAAAATGTTTTTTTACTAATAATGAATTACAACAATGTTTATTCTTATAATTATTTGTGTTCTCTTTTCATTCTTCCTCTTGGAAATTCTGGTTAATTTTTTTAGTAAAAATTCTAATGAACTATTCGTAAAATTAAATAGTCAGTTAATAAAGTTATTGTTAATTTATAACTAATAATGAAATATTTCTTAGCAAAAATAATATTTAAATTTAATTCTTTTTATTCTTAAATTATCATTCCATATTTATTTATAACTAATTCAAAATTATTATTGTAATTATCAATAATAAGTAATTATAGTGAATAATAGTTTAAGAATTAGAGGTAAGAATAACTTTTTCTAATACTATCGAACACTAATAAAATTTCATGATCATCAACTATATATAAATGTGTTAATCATATGCTAATTATATCTACAATCATTTTACATGAATAATTAATAATATTTAATATCAATAAATACTATTATTGTAGTTTTGTTATGCTAAAAAAAAATTTAAGAATTTTTATTTTAATTTTGAAGATATAACAATAATCAATATATTCATGATATATATTGTAATTTAGTCTTTTATTTTTTATTCAAATTATTTCTTAAAAATAATGAGACTAAAAAAAAATTTTGTTGATTATTAAATTGTGATAATAGTGATAAATAATTTTTTTGAGCATAATCATTAGATATCTAAAAACATATTTTTTCATTTTTTTGTAAATTTTAGAAAAAAACTATTCTAATAAAAATTAAGAAACAAGGAATAAGATTTCATTATAAACATAAAATAAAAAATGCAAAGCTAGTAATGTTTTTTATTAGTGATCTAATTTTTATAAATTACAAATTAAGGCATAGTTTTTACACTAATATAATTATTTATTACCTGATAATGGTATTTCCTAAATTGATTTTAGAAAACATACTATCCAAAAAAATAGTAAGAATTTTCTTTTCTACCTTTTATTTTCTATGTATTCAAAAAAGTAATAATGTGATTCTAAAAGAGGTATTATGAATAAAGCGATTATAAAAAGACGAATTATATGAAGTAGAAGATCGAAAGGAAGCCAAATAAGAGAATGATTATATGAATAAAAAGGAATAAAAGAAGAAAATAGGATAAATAAACAAATGGAAAAAACGTAAAGTTTCATGTATAAGTACAAGAATAAAAGAAATAAGAAGAAATAGATAAAGTAGAAAAAGAAGAAAAACAACTCGTGGAAAACGAAAAAAGAATAATAGTAATTTAAAAATGACTACAATTTTTTCTTTAAAATATTTAAAATAATATTTATTATTATCATTTTATTTTTTACTATTCTTTATTATTAGTTTTCTTAATCACAAAAAATATTCTTCATATTTACTACAATTTTAAAGTCCTAATAAATTAACTTAATCATTGTAATCAATAACATAAGAATAAGACTAATTATATTATCATAGCCATTATAATGAATTAATTACTTTATATTAACTATTGGTTATAAATTGTTTAAAAATTTTATTGTCAACATAATTTCAAAAATAATATTCTTTTTTAAAAAAGATAATTTAATTATTCTACTTAAATAAATTTGTTATATCTATTTGAATTTATAAATAATATTTATGATAATGTTAAATACTATTTCTAGTGGTTCTTCCTCTTATGTGTAATTCATTTTCATAACTATTAAAATTATTAAAGATTTTTCTTGTTTTAATAGAATAATAATTAATATTTGTATTCTTTATTATACTTCTTTTAATTTATTAACCGTATTATCCTTAATTTGATTCATATCATATTTGTTGTTCTATTAATTGACTTTCCTTTGAAATAGGATACTGAAGATAGACATGTAAAGATTGATTAAAAAAGAGAAAGAGAGAGAGTGATAAAGTATATATATCATCAAATAAAAATAGAGAAGACTAAAAAAATAGAGAATAATAATAATGGGAAATAAATAGCAAGATAGACAATGCTTGAAAAACTGAGATATGAAATGAGAAAAAAATGACAAAAAAGATTGTTATAAGAAGATGGGAGAGGAAGAGAGAAAAAAGAAATAAAAGAGCAATAAGAGAGAAAGAGAATAAGGCACTAAGGTAGATCAAGAAAGAGATAATCCTTGATAATGAGAGAAAAGGGAGGGAGAGTGCTTTAATTGAGAGAATAAGATGGTGGATTGATAAGGAGATAAGGAAAGAGTCGATTAGGTGTGATAAAAGTGTTATGAAAAAAAAATAGATACAGGGATGGAGAGAATGTGGAAGTGAGTTAGATAAAACATGGAGCAGTAAGGGGAGTATTTGATAGAATAAATAAAGGGAGACAAAAATAATGAAAGGAAATGATGAAGACTTCGATATAAATGAGACAAAAATTTTTGTTTCTATACTGAGAGGAGTTAGAAAGAAAAGTGAAAGGAAAGTGATAGGTGAAATTTAATAGTGAGTGTCAGAGAAATAAGAAAAGGGGTTCTATAAAGAAAAACATTTATGGAAGATAGAATACCGGAAGAGAGAGGAGAGAGAAAATAATAGGTTAGGATCAAAGATAAAAGAGAATGATAGGCAATGATAAGAAATAAGTCAATTAAAAAAGTGATAGAGATATAAAGTAGGGAAGAAATAGTAAAGTAGAGAGGTTGAGTGATAAAGATACAATGAAAGTTAGAGATTATGAGAAGACATTTGGAAATAAAGAAATGGAGAGATAATGAAGGTAAAAGAAATAGAAGCACATATTTAAGTGAGAGGAAAACAAAGAGATAGATCGAGTTGGAGAAAAGAGAGAAGAGAAGGAGACGAAGATGCAAGATAAATAAGAGATAATAAAAAAGACAAAATAGAGTGGAGAAAAGATAATGTGCTAGAGATAAGTGACAAAAAGATAAGGTGACAATAAGAGAGATAAATAATGAGGGGCATATATAATGATAAAAATGGAAAACTATAACGGTTAGGTGAGAGGCAATAAAGAGCATATGAGAGAAATAAGAGAGGAGATACATGGAAGAAAGAAAGTGTTAAGAAATGATAAGATAAATAAGAATAATTGTTGATGAAATATATAGAAAGGAGAGGAAGAGTAAATTAAGTGATAAAGTAGTAAACGAAATTATGAGAGTTAGAAAAATGATGAAAATATTAAATAAATAGTGATGGATCATAAAAGATTAGAAATAAGATAGAAGTAATTAGAGATGAGAAAAAGGATGATAAATTGAAAGATAATATAATGAGATCTATAAGAAAGCGAAAGAATGCATGAATAATGACGTTGACATGCGAGATAAAGATGTAAGGACATGAGGGAGAGTGAAGAGGTAATAAGAGAAACCAAGGAGAAGATAATGAATTAGACTAATTCAAAGATTAAAATAAGGTAAAAAGGTAAATAAATAAATAAAGCAAGGCAAAGTGAAGGTTATAACATAAGAGACAGAGATGGATATAGAAAGTGACATGCTAGCATAAATAATGTGAAAGGTAGAGAGTGTGATAGGAGCAATAAAAAGACATAAAAGTAGAAAAGAAAGAGAGAAGAGTAGAAAAAAGAGAGTTAATAGAAGGAGAGAGAAGATAGAGGCTATGATAAAGAATGTCATAAATAAAGACCATATAGATTAAGACATAAAAAGATAATGATAAATAGAATAAATGATATAAATTAAATTGATCTTAGATAGAGAGAGAAAGTGAGTGATAAAGGTGAGTGAGAAAATAGCGAGATATAAAATAGAAGAGAGAATGAAGGATAGTGACTAAGGGAGCAGCAAAGTGAAAGGCACAATTAATTGGAAAGAAGGATAAAGGTTCCAAAATGGAGAAAAAGTGGATTGAGTTCAACAAAGTTTAAGGATGGTTGAAGAGGGGAGGGAAATGTAACAAAGAGAAGGAGAATAGGACAATGAGATAGTGAAAGAAAAAGGAGCTTTGAAGGAGTTTTATAAATACATACTCCAATTCTTACTTGAAAGTTACATGCTATAATTTTGTTAATCCTCTAATGACACTATCTCTAATAAAGTGAAACCTTATATTTTTATGATTTCTTTTGTTATATTGATAAACTTAATTATATACCTTAGCAACAAGCCTAGTCATATCTCCAGTAATTCATTTTTTACATATTTATGCTACAATACCAATTTAACTCTAATGAATTATTTATCACTAAGCCTAAAAATTAAATCTTATACTTAATGTGTCTTAAGTTTATTTAACTCTGAATTTTGGACATGACCTATCCCTTTAGAGCTTCTTCACTAAATATAATTTTTATATGAGAAATACAAATATACAATGATCAATTTCTCTTTTAAAAACTCATGTTCTAACTCCTTCATTAGTATATCATTTATTTGATTTCTATAGATTTTGATACTACCAAACTCAAGAGTCATTGATTAGCATCTTCTCCATATTTTTTCTTTTCTAATTTACTTTCTATATTTTTTAGTAAAACGTTCATCAATGACTCCATCAAATAATTCAATGTTTTCAATAATTATTTTTGTAATTAACTCACCAAACACAACATGCATACAGACTCCATCTAATGTTCAAATCAAATTAATCAAATGTTTTCATTCTCTTTCCTAATTCAAAGAAAATAACTAATGTAAATATAAATGTCATGATCAATATCAAATTATATTTAGTTTTGAAAATGAATTAAATAATTTCCAGACATGTAATATTTATTTTTTTCCTCCTATACATGCTTACACATTTTTCTAATTAAGAGATATAAATTGGTCTCATATTTTCCATTCCTTGTAATTATCATATAGATATATTTTTTATAATTTATTAAGGAAAAAATTACTTTTATCTTTCAAATTTTGCAATCAAGTCCAAAAAGTCGATGATGGACACATTTTTATTCTTATAAACATTAAGTCTAGCAAATTTAAAAAAAACAATGTCAACCAGAAATCTAAGCTTCTTTACATCAAAACTTAAATTATGGGTTTTTTAAATAAAATTATCTCTTAAATTCTATTAATTCTTAAGTCATTTTAATCAAAGTTCTACATAACATACATTTTCTTTGCCCACTTATATATTTAATTCATAAGTCAACTACGATTTAAATATAATCTCATACATTTCAATTTTTAATAACAAATCATATGATCATTCAATCATAGTTCATCAAAAAACATGAAGAAACAAATATGCTATTGGCTTGCTTGCAATATCTGAATTCATCTTACAACAATTGTACGCACCAACTAATAAGTTCCAAGTGATTAATATTGATAAATAATAAGTAAATCTAAAAATATTTGGTCTTCTAATCTCAGCTAACGAAGCCATAAATTTGCAAGTGAGTTACACCAACTCACAAAGCAAGCCCTATCTCTATAGGACCAAAGATATGGAGACGCAGCTCTAATTTAACTAAGCATTAAATTTAAGAACCCAAGCCATCTTGGGTTCAATAATGGTAAGGTGTGGATGTTGTGATTTTCCAAAGAAATTTTTGAAGTTTGTTCCCTTAGGATTCCACTCATATTTATTATGCTTTAGATTTATGGATTTTTTAATCAAGCAATTAAATGTAAGATGTATAAATTTTGAAGAATAATTGCATAAAATGTTCGATTTAACTTGATAATTAAATGTTCGCAAACAAGGAATTGGCATTAAGTTGAACACACGGATATAAGTTTTTTCAATATGCATTTAGTATGTAAACATACATTGTTTTCTGTCCATTGGTCATAATACGAAGCATGTTTAGGTACATATGAAGTATTCAAGTGAATATTACTATTTTTCACATAATTGAATGAAGTATCACTCACATGTAAATGAGTACAAGTAGATATATGACAAAATAAAGTAGCATAATTTTGTTTTAGATCATGTATTTCCTTTTTAAGTGAATCAAATTTTTCTTTTTTCTTTAAACAAAGAATTTTCTTCAGTTAACTTATCATTCTCTAACTTTAAAGCATTATTTCATGAAACGTATTTGCACAATTCATTTTCACATTCTTTACTCAAAGCGTTAAAATATCAAATACTAGAAATATATGCCCAAACTTGATAAGCTAAAGAAATATTTTCCTCTTTAAGTGCTTCACATTATTCGTGCCATTAACTATTCTAAATTCATGTTTGTACGTCTTTTCTTGAGATCGTCATATATATTAATTTATTTTATACTCTTAACAACTAAATTACTAAAATAACTTGATATTTCATCACAAAATAAAAAAAAGTAGATTCATGGATAGAATTAGCAATACTTGATACATGTTTACCTCCATGATTCATCACTGAATTGAGTTTCTTTTTCATCCTCTTCTTCTTCTCTTCTTGTTCCTCTTTTTCTTATCTTCTTTCTTTTTATGGTTCAAGTCCTTCTTATCATCACCAATATCTTGACATTCATTCTAACTATACAAGCTATCTAATTCTTACATCACCTAAAAATAAGGTACACCCATACACACTTTCATAGGAATTTCTTTAGACAATGTACAAAATAAGTAATTATTCCTATAACCTTTAATTGAATAAAATTATTGACTTTTTACTTTTATCATTAAGAAGCACAAAAAATTGAATAAAAAGATCTCACAAATTATCAGCAATCTTTTGAATAAAAGTCTTAAAGGCATTTTTTGAAATAAAAAAATTCTCACCCTTAAATAAATGATGGAGTATGACATAATGAATATCCTTCCCATAATGTTTCATAATTATCAACTATGGGTTTATTTATCCATAAAAAATTATATAAAAGAAGCACATTAGCAAAAGAAAGTATAAAATATTAAATATATACTAATAAAATAAAAAAATTAGAAAACAATTATAATAAATACGCATAAAAAAATAAATGATTAATCTAGTGATTTTACTCACTAAGTGTAGGGAACCCACTTTTATACTAATTGATGTAAAAAGATATATGTGAATCCCACAAAAGTGGGTAAATTATTTGTTTTAAAATACTTTTGCTAATTTTTCGATTGTATTTATTTTTAATAATTTCATATTAAAAGCAATTTTTTGTTTGTAGAGGACTTTAATTTTTAAATATATTAATTTATACTTTTTATGATTAAGAAAACTAAAGATATTAATTAAAATGATACACTAAAGTTTTAGGTGATTCGACTCAAACTAGAACCCATGTCCAACCCAACTATGGTTTAGAAAAAATTCTACTTTTAAAACTATTATAACTTAGCATTTTTTTATGGTTCAACTTTTCTTGGGCTTTTACGAGCTCAACCTCAACTTGATTTTTTATAAGATCAAAGTCAACTTAGGCTTTCATAAATATTGGGCTACTAAGCCCAAAAGAAAAATAAAACTACAATAAGAAATAAATTTTTACAAAATGTGTATAATATTGCTTATGCTTAATGATGAATATAAAAAGTTATAAAAAACTAAAAGTTTTGGAGAAAATTGAGAAAATGAAAGCTTAGAGTAATTAGGTTTAACTAGAAGAATTTAGAATTTTAGATTGTCATAAGTTATAAGTGTGTTATAAGAAATTTATGCCAATAGAATATGATGTAGCCCTTCTTTAAGATGTTAAAATCTTATTCATATTTAGTTGTAATTTTATTTATAATTGTTACGTAGTTATAAAAATTTTAATTATTGTTATTAGAATGTATAGAAAAGTTATTCTAAAAGGTACTACTAAACTACTTATAAAGCTTTTCAAAACAACTTAAATATTTTATTAAAATTCAAACCTAAAATGGTACATGTGATAGGTACTAACATAATTGTTAGGTAGGATGTGTAGGAGCTATTGGATATACCAAGAAGAATTCTCCATCATCGGATCAAAGATTGACAAGATCGATGAGTTTAAGACTATTGGATCAATATGGATTAAAACTAGGCATCTATCATATAAGATGTTATTTGGATCACTCAATTAATCAGTGATAAAATTGAGAACAATCTCAACTAAAGTAATCAAATTAGATAATTCAGAGCCATATGATTCGAGAATAGATTTTTCATAAGTGGTCTAACAATGTCAAAGAAGATCATAGTCATTAGATGTTGAGCAACAATCAATCACTTATAGTGGACGAAGTAGTATTATTTGATTGACTCATCAAATGGATGGTTTCATTGATTAAGCTTACTATTTAAAGGCTATGGCAATCACTACCATGTGATCACAAAATGCATGATTGGATGATGCTAAGTCACTTTTGATTTTGGAAGCAAACAAGGACCAAACATTTAATCCCATATTATTGAGTAGGAAATTGATTTGCACTTTATAAAGATATGCAATGGAGAATTGTGTGAGTTGAAATAGAGCTAGCTCCCCCTTGTGTGCTCTAAATTTAATCACCTAATTCACTCATATGATCATAAGCTTATTGGTTAATTTTTGCTCTTATTTCCCTTTGAAACACAATATGCCTTACCCCTATAGGATTTAGGACTACACAAAACAAAGATCAAGACTCGTTCTGACTTTCTTCAAATCATTGGTTCTTATACTCTATGAAAGTTCGTTAGCCTTGCTTGTCCCAAGAACTTGGCATTTGAGTACAGCTTGGGATGTGGCTTAATTTTTTTTAATTATAGAAAATTTAACATAATTATCTTTTTAATTTAGTAAAGATTTAATAATCAACCTAACAAAATATTTTATAAAAATACTTTAAGTAAGATTTAACCAAGAAAGGAATGGTTTAAAAATAAAATTATATGTTTCTAAAATTAGTGAATGATTTTAGGATTTGAACCAAAATGATTGAAAAAATGGAATCACATACACTTTCTAAAATAAGAACATTATTAAACCATCACATAGTTTCAGCTAGGTTTTCAAAGTGAGATGAATTAACATGTGCCTTATAATGAACAAAGTAATTTTATATTTCATAAAAAAGAAAAACTTTTCAAATATGATGTGCATGTATTTAATCCTTAAATCTTGTTAAACATTCTAAAGTACCTTGAAGAGTACTAGTTCATCATTAAATATGCATGGTTTTTTTGTTAAATGTAAACCTATTTCACATCATACAAGCCCAATAAAAAGTTAAATATTTAAGGTTTAACTCATTAATCACAAGGACGACCTAAAAAATAATACTTTATAATTGTAAAAACTTAACAAGATTACAAGAAACAAATAGTGGCTATCAATAATTTGTATCATTAAATAATAAATATTGGTTAATAAAAAGAAGAATGGGAGATAGATTATGTGGTAGATTCTATTGGAGATAGGAGAGTAAAAAAAAATCATAAATAAAGAGTAATAGAGGGAATACAAGTGAAAGGAAGAAACTTAGATTTGTAAGAAGATAAATAGATAATAGAGAGAAAATAATATAGAGTAGGAGTGAATGGAAGAGTGAGAAAGCAAGATAAAAATATTAGGAGAGTCAATTATATAGTGACGAGAAAAAGAGAAAAAAAGAGGGGGTAAAAGAAACGTGAGAAGATCAAATTGAAGGAGGGGTAAAGTGAGATAAAATTGATGATAAAAGGAACAGATTGGTAAAGAGATTACAAGAGTGATGGAGTGAAAGGCACAAATAAGAGAAAGTAAGGAGACTCTTAAACAGGGATAAGACGAAGAGCGCTAGAGGAAGTTGAAGGAACGTAGAAGATGGAGAGAAAACTAAGGAATAAAGAAGGTGGGGAGAACCAGGACATAGTGAGAGAAAAAGGAAGACATAAAGAAAGATAAAGAAGAGTGAGAAGGGAAAGATATCATTATGAAAGTTAAATAAAAGGTACTATAATGATAAATTGAAATGAGGAAGTGTGCATGAGAGTATAAGAAAGATGAACTTGAGACAAGTAGAGAGGCTAGATAGATGATAGGACAATGATTGGTAGATAGATAAAGAGAGACAAAAAAAGGGTAATAAATAAAGACTATGCAAAACATAGAGAGGCAAGTGAAAGCATGCATGAGATAAAAAAAGAAATTGAGGGAAGTGAGAAAGTTAAGAGTGAAATTTGTGAGAGCTATGATTGAGAGAAGAAATTGAGGAAAAAATAGACGAGGACAGAGTCGTGAAAGAATGTACAAAGTTCAATAGAGTAGACAAGACAAAAAAGAGTATGAGATGGCAAGAATTAGTCAAAGAAGTGGCATGAGAAAAGAGAGAGCAAATGCATAAACAATACCAGTAATTCATCATTTGGGGCTTAAAGAAGGAATGTAGACCATACTACTGTGATGAGGGACATCATTTTGTAAAACTAAAAAATTAGAAATTAATGGTTTTTATCTAGTTTATTTCAAGGAACACAAGTTTAGTTTTAGTCCTAAGATTTTTTTAAATATATCGACATCAAACTTACATTATTAATTTTTATTTATTCACTACTTTAACTCAATCGAAGGAAGATTAACAAGATGGTATGATTGAGTTTGAAGAATATGATCCTTTATGCCATAAAGTAATAACTAAAGGTTTAACATTATAAGCAATTTGAGTAGTAGATGATGAGCTTTGTATGGCCAACCACTCCACCAAGTGATGAATTTATTGGCTCCTTGGCTTGAAACTATGTGATCTTGTTAAATAATGTCACAAATAATGTAACTTTCATTACTTTTTTGTTTACCCTTTTATTTTTATTCATTAAACATTTTTTATATTAACTACATCATCCATAAATGACTAGGAGATAATTTTCTTGGTTGTGTTCAAGATAAATCACATAAATCATAGGGTTATTAATCTCCCCTAGCTAATGATTACATAATCTTTACTAAATTGAGAACCATGCCAATGTTCTACACATGAAAGTGTGCAAATATTTGAAAAGAGGTGCAATAATAATACAATAGAATTTCTCAAAAAATTTACCATAAAAACAAAGTAAAAAAGCCTTCTTAAATGATAACTAAACTCCATTTCAATTTAAGCATATTCACTCTCACCATTTTTAATCATTTAAAAGGCTTGTGAATTTTAATGGTTTGTCAAATTCATCAGATGTTAATTGTAAAGGTTTTTCAAACATTTCTATGAATTCAGCGCTAGGTAGAAAAAACTCAAGTATTATTTTTCTTTTCTACAATATCTCAGTTGATGTTATTCTTAATGTTGTGTTGTATGTTTAGGAATGTTGTACTAGATACTTTTTATGAGCATATAACATTAGTAATTTCACAATAGACTGGTACATTAGTGAATTGTAAGCGATAATCTCAAAGTTTTTTCCTAACCCAAGGAACTTGAGTTACACAAGTATGAACTAATATGATTTTGAATTTTATTACAAATAGAGAACAAATTTACTTTTATGTGTAGGCCATGAAATTAGTGAGTTTTCATGAAATTAAAAATGTAATAGATGAACTCTCTTTTTTTAGTCATACTCCAAGCAAATTGAACATTAGTCTAGGTAAGTAAGTGAAAACCCATTTGACATCTAGTATATTATAGGCATAAAGATTTCATTTCAGTAGGATATTTAAAAGCTTTCTTCATAGCTTGAATATGGGATTTCTTTGAATTGTCTTAAAATCTTGCACACAAATCTATACTAAACACAAATCTAGGAAAAGTAGATTTAAGGTAAAAACAATTAACAAATAATCCCTTTATACATCTTCACATTCATGGTCTTCTTATTCTCCTAAATTTTCATAATCAAGTATTTATATAATGCCCCCTTTAATTTTGTTATCTATTGGCTCAGCATCAACACTTAGCTCATTTAGCTTCTTAGTTCTATCAAATAGCATTTGACTATAATATGAACTACATGGAGACTCAAGAAATTTCACATGAACAGCTTCCTTTATAACTTGAGTTCTCTTATTTAGTGCTCTATATGATTTGATATTAATGTAGCATCCTAAGAAAATTCCATCATTACACAAAGGATCAAGCTCTTATAATTCTTTTATCCATTAATAAAAATAAGTATTTAAAAAGAACATGAGCAATTGAGATAATTTTAGATTTTTGTCATATAAAATTTCATAAGGGGAAATCTAAATGTAAAGGTTTTATAGGAACTCTACCACTTTATATTCCATGAATAATTTTTTTTAAAATTCTCCTCCTTGGTCACATGTAATAAATTCAAGGGATAAGTCATGTTGTTTTTCCAATCTATTGACTAATTATGTAAGCCATTCATATGCCACTTTCTTTATTAATGAATAGGATAAAAGAAATTCATGAAAAATTACCAATTATTATAAAACTAAATTTTGTTCATCCAAGATTATAAGGATGAAAAGGTTTCCGAATAATTATAAATGTAGCAAGTCCAATTTTAATCTTGTAATTACATGATTTATGGATTAAATTGAGATTTTGTGGTTTGTTTCTAATTTGCAATGCATACACATATATGAATCATTCCAATAAAGATTAGTTAGGCACCTAACAAAATAAGACTTTGTGATCCTCTTAAATGTTAATTAGCTAAGATGGCACAACAATCTATGAAACAAATCAACATTATTTGCTCATAATGTATGGTATTCTAATCAACATGTTTTAATAATCTAAAAATGTTGTGCATGAGCATTATTATTTCTTAGTCATACACAGATGAGTTTATTATTCCTACTAATATTAAACTCTTTAAAATTAAAAATAATGCAAAACATAGAGTCATATAATTGTCTTTTTTTATTCAAAAGGAGGCTTGAGCCTTAGAGAAGGTTGTTGTGGATGATCCTCATAGAGGGTCAAGCATGAAATCTAACAACATAAGTTTGATGAGGGGCTTGGGAAGGGACACCACCTTCTCAAACAAATCCAACATAACAGGCAATGTGCGCAACTCAGTTAACAGGCGCATTTCCCTCTCTGTAGACATGAGAAAATCTTTGCACGTCTAGGCACCTTGCATGCTCAATAGCCTTAGCAAAGGGACCCACCATAGGTGGGTGAGAGATGAGCCTACGAACCTTCTGCCACACTGACATTGAGTTCGTCTGAATCTCCACGGCGTGATATTTAGAAAGGGTATCCCTTAAAAAGTCAAGGGCCTCAAGCATTGCCTGAACCTCTATAGCTTAGCCAACCTACAAGATAACTCTTCTACCAAACACCAGTAATGGCTTCCCCATGTAGTCCATCACTACCAGCCCAAGGCCAATGATATCCTCCCAATAGCAGTGTCATAATTTACTTCAATCAATCTATTAGGGGGAACCCAAATATGGGTTATTGGCAGTTCACTGGAGCTACAAGGGTTCCCGCTGGACATGGATGAGAAAAGTTTGTGATGCTTTGCTACTGCAATAACCTCGAACTTTATCTTACGCAACATAGTGCAACAGTTGACCATGGGATCGTTGTGCCTCCTTGCATTCCTTCTCTCCCAAATGTAATACATTGTGGTGGCCAAAGTTGCAGAATGACCAGCATCATCCACACATCTAGCCGTCGGCAAAATGCGAAACTCCATGAGCCGGTGCAGAAAAGTCAGCCTGGTACCCCGCACCCTGAGGTGGGAAAAAGTGGCCACTACCTTGGGTGCCTGACAGTCAACCCAAAACTGCTGGGCATGCGTGCAGACTCAGAAGACATGCTGCGTGGTCTCCTCTACTGTACATTCCCAAGAGCAACTGCTACACTGGAGCAGTCATCTCCGAGCCATCCAAAGCGTCGTAGGGAGGTGATCCCTCACCACGTGCCATAGGAAAATGCGCATGCTCGGTAGCACTTTAAGCTTCCGTAATCCCCTCATCTGATCAACTCCCTACTCGTTTCTTCGTCTGGTGACGTCGTCAGTTCTGCATTTCAGGTGCAACTAGAGCCTCCAGTTATCAACCTTCTCCGCCTCAAGGAAGGTGCAGCACCCTATCTAGCAAGAGATCGCCAGCCCATGCACGTATAATTTTGACGATCAAAACTCCAGCCATGGTGCTGCATTCTTCCACACTCGTCGACCACACAATGTTCATAATAATGAAAGAAGGCCAGCTACAGATAGAAAGGAAGCCAATCCAATGTCTTTTGTGAACCTCACCATCTTTCCATCTTCGATTCTCCATACAAAGTACGACATCACACTCTACATTGCCTCCAACACAAGCCTGAATGCATGGGAAAGGTTCAGAGGAGTCTTCGAAGATGTTTGCATCACATTGTATTTCTACCTCATGATATCCACCCAGAGACTATCCTCGTGGCTCACCAGGCACCTGTAGTGCTTCATTTGCGGAACACATTTCCAAATGCAGAGGTCTCGTAACCCAAGGTTACCCACAGCCTTCGGTAATGTGATGCTGTCCCAGGCCACATAATGCATGATATATGCACTGCGAGCCCCATACCACAGGAAGCTTTTGATCCTCCTCTCGATCTCATTAATGACTCCCAAGGGCACAACACAATGGCACGATATGTAGCTTGGGATGGCGTTTGAGAATAGAGGAAGCCAAAGTAACTCTACGAGCAAGTGACAAAGGACGAATCTGCCAATTAGCAACAGAGGCTTCCATCTTTTGAAACAGGAAATTGAAGTCTATTTTTTACAGACGCTTTGCCACCATAGGAACCCCAAGATACGTGAGCATCTGGCCCCACTCTATACTGAGTTTCTTCACCACCATTAACATCTTCTCCCTGCTCATAAATATGATGAAGTAAACCCTCAACTTAGAGAACTTCACGTGCAACCCCACTGTAGTGCTGAAGGCCTTCAGGATTCTGTGCAGTGCACATGTGGCCTTGTGCATTGTAGAGAAATACAGGAGGACGTTGTCCCCTTAAAGAAACTATGGGATCGACGACGCATGTTGTCTGGACCTAAACCCTAACAATTGTATGGTCTCATAGTCACGCACCAGCATGGAGAGATATTCTGTCACGATGACATATAGGTAAGCGAGAGCGGTCAACCATGTCGGAGCATAGACTGCGCCTCCACTCATGGAAGTCAAGCATCATTAATAGGTACCACAAATCTCAAAATGTGATATAGGCTTCAATCCATTCACACCAAAGAAGAGGGAACCCCATAAGCTTCAGTATCCTAACCAAAAAGTCCCATTTCATGTTGTCATAGGCATGCTCCATGTCAATCTTAACCACTATGAGCCTAGTTTTTACAATACAGGAGTGTATTCTGGAGGCCATTTCCTACGTGATGAAGATAATATCCAAAAAGTTTCATCCAGGGATGAAGGCACCTTTTTCGTATGAGACAATAATTGGCATCATGGGCTTCATTCTTTCCACCAATGCACATGCCACAACATTGTATATGGTGTTACAGAGATTGATAGGCCGGAAATGCTCCGGCATGCATGCACCTAGTCTCTTAGGGGTTAGGACGATCAGCATGTCCTTCCACTCCTTCGGCATCCTCTCCTCCTTAAAGAAGGCAAGCACCGCATGGATAATGTCACTTTGGGTAATCACACAATATAAATGGATGAATTCGGTAGTGATCCCATCAATTCCAAATGCTTTATTCCTTTTAAAGCCACAGATAACTGTGGTTATCTCCTTCTCGATCACCCTGCAAGTCAACTAAGACACCATGTTACCACTGATGCTGGCGTGCGTCTCAAAATTCAACGGCGTTGCTGCACACCCTGCGTAGTGCCACCTTCCCTCAAAGAAGTCCAGGAGGACAGCACTAATGCTCTCAGGCGTATCCGCCACCCTACCCTCCGCGTCCTTCAGCTGAGCGATGGGGTTCTTACGAGCAGGTGTCATCGCTGCTGCATGGAAAAACCGAGAGTTGTAATCCCCTAACTATGCACATTACAGGTTCGCTCTCATCCACCACCATCACTCCTCGTGAGCACATCAACGGTGGAAGGCATGATCATGTGGCCAAGGTGTGAACTCTCTTAATCATGCAGCCCTTGCCAAGACTCCATCTGCAATACGTTGATGCTTCTCTCCAACTACACATATTGTTAGCAATTCTCCCCATCTTGGCTTTACTCCGTTTCTATAGTGCAACTAGAGCATGATGGAGCTTGGTCATTAGTTCCTCCATATGGTTTCCCTTTGCACGCCTGCATCACGCTTGATGCACCACCTTAATTGACTGTGGGAGTCCAGCCATACACTCTCAAACTGTATCCTACCCTTGTTCCCCTGTGGCTTTCTGCCTCCCAAATCGACCAACAAAGGGCAATGGTCCGACCCAAGCCCGCCCAGGTGCGTGACAGAACACTCAAGGAACTCATGCAACCCCGCAGTGTTCGTAAGTACCCGATCGAGTCTCTCTAGGATATGTGTGCCACCTTGCTTCCCGTTACACTAGGTGAAGATTTTGCTAGTGAAACCCACGTCCACCAGCTACAGCACCTACATGAAATCCGTTAACTCTTGCTGCCCTTTGCTATAAATTAATTTTCTTCCACCCCACTTCTCCCTCTGCACCATTACAAGATTGAAATCTCCCACCACAAAAAGAGGATCATAACCATTGGATTCATTCCTAACAACATCCCAGACCTCCAGGCACTTGTGATGTTCACACTGCAGTTCAGGTTAACCACACCACGCAGCCTAACCTCAAAGGCTACAACATGCAGAGAAGAAGTGGTAATCTTGATGTCAGCCTAACTTATTCACAGCAATATAATTCCTACTAACATCCCAGAAGGCTGCATTGCAAGTTCTATTCCCTTCCTAGAAGCTAGTCCGCATTCCTCCTCAGGAAAATTTTGGCTCTCGTCTCCACAAGAGCCACGAAAGCAATGTTACCCTCACGAAAAAATCTTTGTAGATAGCATCTGGATTTCCAATCTTGGATTCCCCTAATATTCTAAATAACAAATCTCATCATCAATTAATTTTTTAAATTACCTCTATGTAACCACCGTCACAGAGTAAGACTCCCAGAGCGTCCACAAGAGCATGCGCAATTCCATACAGCCACGCCATTGCACTTCTCCCTTAATGAGGCAGAAGACAGCCTCCATCGTCCATCACGGTATCCCCTGTGCCCCACGAAGTGCAGCCCATGCGAAGCCCTCCTACTTGGTATTGTTCTAAGATCCATCCGTGTGTGTGTCCTCATCCATCGCATATTCCTCCTCCAGTAATGGCCTCTTCCCCTTATTCTCTTCTGCCTACACAATTCGCCGCATTCTCGCTTCCTTCATTAGAGCTTCTGAATATGAATCCTTCACACTATCCTCCCTTACCTTTGGGAACCAAGCCTGCCTCATCATGTCCCTTTCTCTTGCCTTGGATAAGCTCCTCTCTCTATTATAAATTCTTAAGGTTCTACATGAGTTTTGGCTCACCCTGCTTTGTGCATTCCTACGTGTGATTGTACCCTACCTACTATGTCGAGGAAGAGAAAGCATCCACCAACCCAGGCTCCCAAGCTTTGTGTTCTCCTTCGAGTCACATCCATGTCACCCCAGCAGTCCCAGACCCCTGGACCACTCAGCTTCAGTAGGACACCCGCCACATGTGCCCATCTCCACAACCTACAGCAATCTACGTCCAGGCTCATTTTCGTCATGAGCCATAGTAGATTTTGTGGTCACCTCATCACGCTTCCCCACTTCCTTCCCACTACTCGTCATCCCAGCAGTGCACACAGGCACCTCTTGAGTTGTGTGCATGCTGCACTACTCCACAAGGTGACCCACATGCCCACAGTTGAAGCATACCTAAGGCAGCCCTTCATACTCTAATGGTTGGTAGACTTTGTCAAACTCCTCTCTCAACCACATGCAATGTTTTAAGGGCTTCGAGAGATCCATTCAAACACACACCCAAACAAATGCATATCTTTACATGTCGACGGTCCACCCGCCAAATCACCTTAGCAATTCTCAGGATATTTTCCACATTCCTTTATATTAAGGGGAGGCAAATGAAAAGCACCCACACAGGTGCACACATCGCTGTCATGGCATTTGGTCGAAATTCATACATCCACATGTTCAGCCCCATGGCTTGCCTAGTAACTTGCCATGAGCCACCCAGTCAAACTTCGTTTCTATCATGCATTGATTCAAAGTGTAGGCAGAAGCATCCATAAGACAAATCCAAAATCTTGAATTTTTTGTAATGATCCCATTGCTTCTGTAGTACCCGTGCAATAATGAAGAACTGGAGGGTATTCCTAATGCTATGAAGATTGTACTTAAAACCTTGTAATAATTGTATTACTTCAACACCATCATATTAAGGACAACTTGAACATCATCATATTACTTCAAATGGATGAATAGATAAGAGTAACTAATCATGCTCTTTAAGTAATAACTATCAAAATTCCATATATCCTCTCAAGTCTTGGATGGAAGGAAGGGTTGCAAATGTTAACTACTTATTAGATTTGAGAACCTAAATCCTTTTAGATTGAGTTGTTATAATTGAAATTGTATTTAAGCAATCTCTTTTTACCCAAATATATCTTTAAATTTGAAGCAAATGTTGCTTTTAATATTGCATTGAGATTCAAAGTGTCTATGATTCAAAATATAATTACATTTGATATTGGTACCATGTGACGTACATGAATTGATGAAGTGTTTTAAACTCATTAAATTAATGGGATAGCATATTTTTGAATTGTCACATTAGCAACTGCATTGTAATAACTATTTCTACAATTAAATAATTAACAATGATGTGATTAAAATGATCACATAAGACTTAGAAATTTGCTTTATCTTGTTTCAACATATTACACTAAAGACAAATTTATTATATTTATGAAGAATTTCTATGTATTACTTCTCAAAACAAACATTAGAAGAAGATTATATCTCATTATCTTTAGAAGTATACACAATGTCTCTATGTATTAGCATAAGTCAAATGCAACTTTTTTTCTCTTCTTCCCTTGTGGAGGATTCATTATAGTTAATCCAAGTTATCAACATATAATTCTTCTTTTTTCATTTTTTTTTAAATTTTCAATGCTCACTTTATACATAAGGTAACCAAGATGAATGTGTGTAGTAATTCTACAATCTATGCGGCCAAATTTTTTTTTAATTTTCAATGCTCAGTTTAACTCATATTTTTAGTTTTTATTTTTAAACTTCATATTATTTCCTCTATAAATTATAATCATTTTTGAAATTCTAAATTTTTTTGAAAATCGAAAATATATCTTTTAGATTTCTTAATCAGGAAAATAATTATTGCACTCTTACTACCTTTATAAATAGACATGCTCACCATATTGTTTGAGATAAACTTTTTAATAGTAACTATGTGTTACCACTAAGCATTTTTATTCCACCTTGTTGTGTGAAAATAATCTAATAGTATGATTCTATAGTAGCCATCGATAGGAATATGGGAGGCTTAATCTGGAAGATCTTGCCAACCCAGTGATCATATGATTTTTATATTTTAAACTTATAACACCTCTAGATAGGCTCTTTATGGATATATTACTAAAAGCTAACCCTTTCTCAATGATCTATGTGATAAAATAAGTTTTAGCATACCTTTCAACATCATGCAAATACACCCTTTCGAGATCTAGACCTAAAAGATAATATGTTAATTAATAATATCACAAGAGTATGATGTAGTTATTAAAATAAATTTCTCTTTTATAGAAATGTCATTTATTTGTATTTTTTCATGGTTAGAACTTACTACAAAAGAATAATATTTTCGTAATTAATGTTTCCAATTATTAAATTATGGCAATATTTAAAAATAACATATTTATAACTTTGTTGAAATGAATAATAAAGGTATTTCTTCTTATATTTATTACTTTTATTGTTATTAAAAAGAATAAAGTGACAAAAAGCTTGAAACAAAAAATACCAAGATTTCACAAAATGAATATAAAAAAAAGAAGGAAAAATTTTGAAGATGGATTAGAAGAAGGGAAGAACAAAATGAAACTTAGTTAAAATGAAGTAACCGAAGTGGAATAAGAGTAGAGTAAGAAAATAACAATAACAATAAAATAAGACAACAAATGGTTGGAATATTAAGAGTGAGAGAAGGAATCTAATTAGATGAGTAATAAGAAAAAAAATTAGAAGATGGATTTGAGAATTGTTAGTTAATTTGAATTAAATGTAAAGAGTAAATAAGGAAATTAAAAAATAAAAATTTATTAATTATTAAGTAATTTAAATATTTATTATAAGGACATTATAAAACTATGTTATAGAAATATTTTAGTTTTCATTTTTTTAAAATTAGTAAATAAAAAATTTTGTTTAAATTTTAAAATCATGCATTAATTATGAACTTAAGATTAAGAAAAGGATGGAGTAGAATAAGAACATTAAAAAGAGTTATACAAGAATGTAAATTAGAGGATAAAGGGTCAAATAAATGATATAATATGAAGGAGAGGCAAGAAATACAAAGGGTGAAGAAAAAGTTAGACAATTAGTAATAAATAGTATTAATGTTTTAAATCTAAAGAATGAGAGAAGACAACGATGAAAGATATAAAGAGTGAGGGGGATATATTTAAGGGAGATAGAGTGAATGAGATGGAGCATAAGAGGATAGAGAAAGAGAGATACAAAAAGAAGAGCATGGAAAATAAAATAGAGTGGAAAAGAAAAGAATGATAGAAGATATTGAGAGTGCGATGAAGTGAAAGACAGAGAAGAAGATGAATATTGAGTAAGAATGGTTAGAACAAGATGGCTTGTAATTATGATAGAAGATGTGATAAAGAGAGATGGATATACTTTAAGAAAGCGACAAAAAGTAGGAGTGAGAGAGATATGAAATATTATAGAGAGTGGAACAAATGTAAAGAGAATTAGAAATAAGGATTTTATTTCTAACAATCCCTATGAGTATGTGCACTTATCAAGTATAATGTAGGAGATTGCAATAATAATGCCCCACTTGAACTTAAGCACATATTTCTCCCAACTTATAAATATGTAGCAATTGAAATGTAAATTGGTGCAACAAGTTTAATGAAATTATTGAACAATGCTGATTTGGGCAATATGCAATTACAGAGAAGGAGAACAAAGATCATGGAAGTTTTCATTACAATTTTTAAGGAGGGCATTTGGTTAATAAGATCCTATTGTTAAAAATTCCAATGTCATTAGCGAGGAAAGGTTCTCATCTCTTTGTTGTTGTCCTTTGTTGCTGGTTTGGTTGTCATAAACCATCGCTATTTCCAAAACGATTAGAGAAGTGTGATTGTATCAAAAAGGCTCAGTTTAATGGCTTAGAGGTGCTTCTAAGCATAGATTTAGCATTGGAATAAGAGAAAGGTGATGGGGTGAGAAGGTAAAGAAAACGAGAAAATACAGAATGAGAATAAGGAAAATAATAAGAAGTGTATGAGTATTGTTAACTAATAGCAATGAAATGGAAAGAAATATGATGGATATTAAAATAATTAATTTATTAATTATTAAATAATAAAACATTTATTATGTGAACGTTGTAAGAATAAGAAATACAAATATTTCATTTCCATATTATTTTTTAAATTTTTAATAAAAAATGAGGATTAAATGTAAAAAAACATTACAAAGAATTTGTTATGAAAATAAGATTAAGAAGAAGAGAAAGAACGAGAACATCGGAAAAAGGTTACATCTAATGGTGAATTAGGGAATAAAGGGACAAACAAATGAGAATTTGTGGCGAGGGAGGAAAGATAAAGGGAGAGGAAAATGTTGGAAAATGAGAAATAAATTGTGAGAAAGTGATACACCTAAAGAATGAGAAGATGAAGAAGAGATGAATGACACAAAGAGTAGGAAGGTTATACATTTGAGAGATACAGTGAACGAGAGTGAGCTTCAGAGGAGAGTGAAAGAGAGAAACATTAAAAAAGGGCACAAAAAATAAGAAAATATGACAAGCAAGTGATACTTAGAAGAGATTGAATGAGTGATGAAGTGAAAGTGAGAGAAGAACATGAATTTTGAGTGAGAATAGTTAAAGAAAGATGATAGAGATTATGATAAATAATATGATGGTGTACATATAGTTAAAGAAAGAGACGAAAAGTATGTATGAGAAAGATAAAATATTACAGTGTGGAACACATGTAGAGAGAGTCTAAAAATAAGGTTTTGTCTTTTAACACTCCCCATGACTACATGCACTTAGCTAGTCCCATGTTGGAGAATTCAATAATAATGGCATACTTGAACTTATGCGAATGGTTCTGCTTATACATTTTTGGCTATACAAATGAGATTGGGTGTGAAAAATTTAAAGTAATATGTGAACTAGAGTGATTGTGGAAGAAAAGAATTACTAGAAATGAGAATCAGGAGCATAGAAGGTTGCATTGCCATATTGTTAAGAAAGAGTTTGATCAATATGACACTCTTGTTAAACATTCTAGTGCAATTAATGAGGAATGATTCTCATTAATTTCTTTTTGTTTTTTGTTATTGTTTGCATTTTTCATAAACTATTGCCATGTGCATAAGGAGGGAAGAAGTGTGAGTGTGTCAAAAAGGCTCATTTTAGTGGATAAGGAGGCTTCTGGTGTAATAAGAAAAGGAAAGCAAACAAATTAATGAATCGAATTTGACCATTTCAATATTAGCGAAACTAAACCAAATTGGTCAAAGAAAGTGTTTAGTCATTAGGTATTTATAAGGTCAAAGATAAAGCATGAAATCCAAATAAGTTCCAATCTTCAAATGTGTGCATAAATGAGTGAAAGAAACTAGAATTACAAATTTTGCTAGGTTGGGTTTAAGAGAAGGAGAGGAAGTCAAAGAAGAGGGAGAAAAAGAGAGATAGAAAGGGAAAGGAGAAAGAGAGATAAACTTAAAGTGCTAAATGATAAATAAGGAGAAATAAAGAGAGGGGGCATTGTATAGAACATAAAGCAAAAGAGGGAAGAGATATACTAGCAAAAAAAAATAACAACAAAGATATAGAAATGATAGAGGTTATTATACTTAATCTCCTTAGTAAATTGCAGGGCAACTTTCCCATATAGTTTATCTTATATTTTTAAATTTTTCACCTTGATTTTATTATTACTATGTAACTCTAAATCTCCTCTAATATGTTTTGTATATTATTGTGATTTGTTAACATTACATTGCTTCAATTTATCTTACTTTAGTTATAATATATGCTTAAATATTAAAATAATAATTTGTTATTACTTATACTTATTTTCTTTGGCAATTCATAGCAAATCTAAATGTGGTCTAATTAAGAAAAAAAACATTTTTGGACTAGCCATGATGAGCTTTATCCAAATAAATGATCATTCATATATTTTTTAAATATGTTTTTCTCTAAGATTTTTTAATGCTTAATGTGGTATTTTGAATTGTTGCTAATTTGATGATCGAGGAAGTTATTCTTGATCTCCTTATTTTTCGAGAATGCAATTTCTTCAAAAAAATTGCTTCATTTCTTCAAATTTTTTTACTTTCATTGTCTTTCTTGCAATGTAACTCTAATTCACTTATATAATTTTAATATTGATTTAATTTTACTATAATAGATTAATTTAATTTATCATGTTTTATATTTAATATATATTTACTTAATTTTAAAATAGTACATCATTTTTTTATGTTTATTTAATTTGATATTTCATAATAATTCCAAATGAGATTTGATTGAGATAGAATAAATGTTAATGGATTCATCTCGTCTTACTCTGTGTAATTAAATATTTGTTTTTGTATCTTTTTATTATATACTTTTTAAATGTTTTGGAACTTGTTATTACACATTTTGACTTGTATTTGATGTAATGATTGAGAATATTATGCTTAATCTTTTTAAAATCCTAGATTCAATTTTCTTTCATAATTTATCTCAATTGTTCATGTGTTTTGCTTTATTTTGGTTATATTACTATTTAACTCTACACATTTGAACTTCACATGTCTTTGATTTTATTATATTACATTATTTCTAGTTATCTCATTTAAACTATAACATATATTTTCTTAATATTAATAATTTATAATTATTTATGTTTACTCATTTTATAATTCATAATAATTTTAAACAAGATTGGATCAAAATGAAGAAAAAGTTCTGCTCGCCTCAATAAGCTCTATCTAATTACATATTTTTTTTAAATATTTTTGAAGATTTTGTGATTTCAAGAAATTGCATACTTTATCAGCCATTTTGTCTGATTTGATGATTAAAAATATTCTTTTTGTTCTTGTTAGTCCTTAGAATGCCAAATTCTCATATAATTTATCTCAGTTTTGCAAGTTTTTGTTTATATTTATTTATATTCTTATATGATTCTAATTTTTCTCTTATGTGACCTTTATATGTATTTGATTTTATTATATTACTTCAATTAAATTTGTCTCATATTCTCAATAAAAAATATTTATTTAATATTAACATAATTATCACTTATTATTATTCTTATTTAAAATGATAATTAGCAGTCATTCAAAATAAGGTCAGCATGAGATGAAGAAACCTTGTTTAACTTGCCTCATCGAGCTTTATCAAATTAAACATTGATTTTTTATTTTTTAAAATATCTTACTTTTTTTGTTCTAATATGTTTTATAAGACATTTTCATTCAAGCATGATTTTATAATAGAGTGCATTGTACAAGATTTTATTTATATCCTTGAATGCAACATTTCCTACACATTTTATCTCTTTTCACCAAATGTTTCTCTTATTTGTTTATATTACTATGTTATTTTAAATCTCTACTCATGTGAGCCTTACTTCACTTTTATTTTGTTATGTTATATTGCTTCAATTTACCTACATTTCATCTTTATTATATATTTAAATAATATGATTGTAATAAATTATTATTATTTATTCTAATTCACCTTAAAAATGGCAATAATTAAAAATGAGTTTTTATGGAGGAAAGATTAACTTCATTGGACATGTCTCAATGAGCTCCATCAACTTAATTATTCATTTTTATAAGTTTTCTTATTTTAGTTTTTTAAGATTTTGCCATTCTTTTAAAGATAATTTAGTTTGTACAAATCTTGATAATTGAGAATTTTACACATGATCTTTAAAGTATCTTAGAATGTAACTATCCAAAATAAATTATCGCAGTTCTTCAACTATTTTGCTTTGCTTCAACTATATTACTTTATAACCTTAATTCTCCTCTCATGTTAATTACACATATTTTCTATTATGTTATATTACATTCCATAGATCTATCTCATTTAACTTTTAATACATGTATTACTTAATACTAAATAATAATAATATAGCATTATTTATCTTTATTTAATTTTGAAATTCACTATAATTCTAAAGGAGTTTTGATCAAGATGAAACAAACATTATTGGACTCATATCGATGAGCTCTAACTAATTTAATATTCATTTATATATTTATTATTTAAATATTTTATTTTTTAGGTTATATCATATTGTTTCAATTTTATGAAGAACGATATGCTCGATCTCCTTAATATCATAAAGTGAAACTTTCAAACATGATTTATCTCATTCATTAACATTTTGTTTATCTTATCATGCAATTTAGTTTTCCTTCTGTTACTTTTCCTTTGATTTATTTGATATAATGCTTCAAATGATCGCATTTTAACCATAATACATATTTTTTGACGTACAAATAATATTTTTGGATATATTTTAATATTTTATTTTTAAGAATTTTGGACATTTCAAAGGTATTTTTATTTAAACCTGATTTTATGGTCGAGAATGTTATGCATCTTCTTCTAGTATCATAGAATTCTACTTTCACATATAAGTAATCTTATTTTTCAAATTTTTCATTTTGATTATGATGTTCATATGCAACACTATCTCATGTCATGTGACCTTTATATGTATTTGGTTTGTTTATATCATATTGTTTCAATTTATCTCACTTTTAATTTAATATATTTTTTTTATTAAAATTAAAAGTTAATTTATTATTTCTTATTCTACATACATTGGTAATTAGAAGTAATTCAAAACGGGTTCTTAACGACCTAAAATAAATGTCATCTTTAGACTAATTTCGACAAGCTCCATCTAACCAAGTATTCAATCTAATATTTTTAAGTTTTTTATTTTTTGGAATTTTTATATACTTCATTAGTAATTTCTATTTGTAGTTTATTTGATAATCAAGAATGTTATAACAGATGTCTTTAGTATCTTAGAATAAATTAAGCCCACAAAATTTATCTTATTTCTACAAATTTTTTATTTTAATTTTATTATATTACTAATTCTAAATCTCCTATTGAGTGACTTTTACATTAATTTTATTTTATTATATTGCATTGTTTTTAATTTATTTTAAAATTTTTATATAATATAAAATTAATAGCTTATTATTGCTTATGTTGTTTTTTTCATAATTTTTTATAATTCTAAATGTGGTTCAGTTAAGATGAAACAAATGTCTCAAATTTGTCATGGTGAGCTTATCAAGTTAACCATTCTTTTTATAATTTTAAATTTTTTATTTTTTATGGTTTAGGCATGCTTTAGCAAGAATATTTTATTTATACCTAAGAAGACAATCAAGAATATTATATTCAATCTCCTTAGTGTCTTGGATTTAAATTTCTTAGTATAATTTATTTCATTTTTCCATATTTTTTTCTTTTTGTTTTTATTTTATTTCTATATAGCTTATGGTCTTCTTTAATCTAACATGCACATCACTTTAATTTGATAATATCATATTGGTTCAATATATCACATTTATTTTTAATATATATTTACTTTTTGTTTAAATAATAATTTATTAGTTTTTATGATCATTAAATTTAGTGATTCGTAAACATTCCAAATGGTCTCTGAAGCCAACCAAGCATTAGTGGCCACTCTAAAACCTTTAGACATGAGAACAACAACTACAAAGTTTGGCGATGCCCAATCTTTGCTAGGTGTAATCTTTAAACATGGTTGACACGAGATAGAGGAAGGATCGAGTTGGGTACAAATTGAATCAAGTATATATTAGGTTGCAAATGACCCACAATAATTTTAAACTTGTATGCATAAGAGTGTCCCAAGTGATAAAATTTTGAGCATATAAGGAGGGAGCTAGCCACAATTTTAGCTTGAAATGAAGGTAAGTAGAAACTTAAATAAAGGGTAAATAACTCTTATATTATTGTGCCACAAGCTTTGCATGAATTCCTATCATTTGATTATTCATCGGATAGGTATAATTTAGCCCACTAGTAATATTTTCTTGAAGGCTCAATACAAACAACCATCATCTTATAGTAATTCATCAAATAGTAATATTTCTTACATTTGTCCTTCAATTGTGTAGCTCAATATTATACATTTTGAAATTATGGTTGAGATCATTCTCATATTTTCTATTGATTAATCGAACAATTGAGTCGTAATCTAATGTGATTAGATGGCCTACATCTAATCGAACTTGATCCAACCATTCATAACTCATCTAGTTTTATAGTCTTTGTTCTCACAAACAAAACTTTTCTTATCAGATTTAACAACCCTAGTAAATCCCACATAATAACTAATTCCTTAGCCATTATTTGAGCCATTGTGTTTGCATTTTAGAAGAAATATTTTAAGTTGTTTGGAAAAGCTTTTTAATTTGTTTGGTAGATACTTTTGAAATAACTTTTTTTTGTATTTCTAATAACTATGATAAAAAATTTTCCAAATAGACCTTACAACTACTATTGAAATGGCAAATGAAAAAGTAATGATTTTAATAACTTAAAGTGGTGCTACATGATGATTTACAACATAAAATTCTCCAAGAAACACACTAACACTTAGGACTACAAATTAAAATATCTTCTCATTAAGCTGAACACTTCCAAACTTTCATTTTCTATCTTCTCTTAATATGTTTTAATTCATTATTTCTTGCATATTGAACAACTATAAGAAGTTGTATCTTTTTATCAAAACCTTATTTCCCTACTATAAATTCTTTCCTTTTTGATTCAACTACTAAATAATTGTGAAAACCTTAGTTAAGTTTCAACCAAAAGAAAGTCAAGTTGGGGTTGAGTTTGCAAAGGCCTAGTTTATAGATGAACTTGTAAAGCTAAAAGGTCCATAGTGAATCATAACTAAAATAATCAAGTAGGTTAGTGGTGAATCATAAAGAAAAACCCGAAGTAGGTCAAAGATGAACTCTAAGGAAAAATATCAGGTAGGTTAGAAGTCAATATTGAAGAAAAACCTAAATTTATAACTCCTTTAATAATAAAGTTTTTCTTGACTTTTTGTTGGGTTTAAAATAGGATCAAATTTGAACTAAATCACTTAAAAGTTTTTTATTTCATTTTAATTTAATATTTTTTCTTATTCATTAAAATTAATAATTAACCAATATTTTCCAAAATTATTAAATTACTTTTATAAAGAATTTTTAAAAATAAAATACTATAAAAAACTACAAAAAGTTTTTAAAGCCCGTAATTGACCCTCCTATGATGGGATTTGCACAAACGTATTTTAAATCAGGATGCTACACTTGACCTTCATGGTGTCCTAGAATGTAAATTTGTTATACAATTTTTTTTCATTTCTTAAAAATTTTTCCTTTTTTTTATTTATATTAATAAGAAACATTAAATCACATATTGTCTAACCTTTATAATGCATTGATTTTGTTACATGTCCTTGCCTTAATTTATATCATTTTATCTTTAATAAATATTTGCTTAATATTAAAATAATAACTAATAATGATTTATTTCACTTAATTTTATAATTAGCAATAAATCCAATCGAGGTTCAATTGATATAAAATACAATTTATATGACACATCTTGATGAACTCAATTTAATTTGGTAACCATTTTTATATTTTAAGGCCTTTTATTTTCTAATATTTTTTCACACCTTAAAAACCCTTTCGTGTCATAGTTGATTAACAACTAAGAATGTAACACTCAAACTACTAAATATCAATTCAATTTATCTTTTTCATACAATTTATAAGATTTTTTCAAATTGGGTATGATCGAAATTACATGTGAAGCAATTTAAAAAATAGAAGAATAATTTTTTTGCAAATATGAAAATGAACATTCAATTAGATAAAGCCCGTTAAGACATCCAATAATGTTTGTTTCATCTTGTTATCACCTTACTCAAAAGTATTTTAAATTAATAAAGCAAATAACAATAAAAATAGTAAGTTATTCTTTTTTATTTTATGTAAATCTAAATTAAATCTAAAACAACATAAATTTAAGAAATTTAAGATAACTAAATCAAAGTGATGAGGTCACTTTAGAAGAAATTCAGCATTACATAGTAATATGAAAAAAAAGTGTATTATTTAAAGAAATAAGATAAATTACATGAAAATTTTTTGTGGTAAGATACATTGTTGATAAGGTGTAACATCTTCAATTATCAAATCAAGTATGAATCCAAATATCTATAATGTGTGTCAAACCCATAGAGAAAGAAAGTATTTTTAAAAATAAAATTGAATATTTATTTCAATAGGGCTGATGGAGACAAGCCAAACAATGTTTTTTTAGTACATTGGACCTCAATTGGAATTACTACAAATTTTTGAAATAAATAAGAATAAATACTAAAAAATTATAATCTACTACTATGGAAATATATTTAAAATATCAAATGAGATAACTTGAAGCAATATAATATAATGAAAACAAAGTGAACTAAAGGTCACACGAGAGGAGAATAAAAGCTATACAATAATATATCCAGGTAAAATAAACAATTTTTAAAAAAATGAGATAAATTTTATTGGAAGTATATATTCCAAAATAAGAATAAAATCAAGTGCAGCACTATGAATCATCAATTTCAATTCCAATTAAAAAGACTAATAAAGCAACCTAAACAAGAATTATCAAATATTTAAATATGTAGAATTGAATATTTTTAATAATGCTCTTTAAGATGAATACAATGACATTTGTTATGACCACAACTTTATTTGAATTATTCTGAATTAAAAGTAAAGAAGCATAAATAATAATAATTTATTATTTTAGTATTTTGTGAATCTTAGTTAAACTAAAATAAGATAAATCAAAGTAATGCAAATTAAATAAATAAAAGTGATGTAGAATTCACATGAGAGGATATTTAGATATTCATAGTAATATTACCAAATAAAGGAAAAATATTTAAGAAAATGACATAAATTGTGCCAAAAATATCTTTTTAGATATTAAGTGATCAAGTGGAACATCCTTGTTCATCAAATCAGATATGAATTAAAATATCCCTTGAAGCATGTCAAAATTCTAGAAAAATAAATTATTTAAAGCTATAAAATAAAATATTTAATGTGACAAAACTCATCAAAATGGTCCAATGTCTTTAATGAACTACAAAACTAAATAAAATTAAATAATAAGTAATTATCATTTTAATGTTAATTAAATATATTTAAAAAGTATAATAAGATATATTGGATCAATGTAACACTACAATATTAATACAATATAAATTTTACATTATAAAATAATTAGAGCTATATAGTATGACAAAATAAGAGTAAAACATTTGAAGAAATAGAATAAATTATTAGATATAGTTTTATTTGAAGATTCTAAGTTTAAGCATTACATCCTCAACTATCAAATCATGTATGAATAAAAATAGCTCAATAAATATGCCAAAACTCTCAAAACATAATATCTAAAAAAGTGTAAAAGATGAATGTCTAATTGGAAGAAGCTCATTAACATGTGTCTAAAGACGTTTTATTTTCTTTGATAAGATGTAATTTCATATTATTCTAAATAAAAAAATAATAAATGTGCTTTGATTATAACAAAGATATATAAAGGTCACATAAGAGGAGAATTGGAGTTGAATAGTAATATAATTGATTCTAAGTGAAGTATTTGAAATGTGATAAATTATACTTGAAAGTTGAGTTCCAAGATGGTGAGGAGGTTGATTGTAACATCTTTGTTTGTCAAATAAAAATTAAAATGTCTTATATGAAATGCCCACACACTAGAAAATTAAAATGTCTCAAAAAATAATATTCAATTAGATGGAGCTCATTGAGACGAGTTCTGGGATTTTTCTTTTTAACAGATATGGCTTATAATTATTGTGAGTTAAAAAAAATAAATAAGCAAAAATTTTACAAAAAAAATATTTTATAATTATAAATTATGTTTAATATAGATAATTAAAACAATGTAAACAACACATGAGTGGAGATTTAGAGTTGCATAGTAATATAACCAAATCAAAGACATACATTTGAAAAATTAAGAAAAATTATATGAGAAAGTTGCATTCCAAAATACCAAAGTCATCGAGTGTAATAGCTTTGATTTTCAATTTTTGCTTAAATTAAAAATGTGCTAGAAGACATGCTTAAAGCCTTAAAAATAAATTATTTAAACATATAAAAATGTCTAAGTAATTTGATATTATATGTCAAAATGAGTAATAATAATATTTTTTATATCTCCATTGGACCTAATTTGGAATTGTCACAAAATAACAAAGTAAATAAGCATAACAAGTAATAAGTTATATTTTTGAAATTTAGTAAAATTTAGTTTAAAGCTAAAATAAGATATATTGAAGAAATGAGACAAAACTAAATGAAAGTTAAAAATTAGAAAGAATGTGTGAAGTTTTGAGAATATATGTATTCCAAGTTAGAAATGAGATTGAGAGTAACATCGTTGACTTTGAAAATATTCCAAAAGATCGAATCATATATTATTTAAAAAAATTTAAACTAGTGTTTAATAGCATAATGCTCATCTAGCTGTGTCCAACGACATTGTTTCTTCTTATTGGGCATCATAAGGAATTATTGCAAATTAATAAATTAAATATGTTTAAATAATAACAAATTATTGCTTTAGTTTTCACTAAATTTAAGTTGAAGTTAAACTGAGAGAAATGAAGTAATTCAATGTAACTAAAAAAGTTGAAGCAAAAGTCACATGAGAGAAAAATTAGAGTAACATAATAATATAACAAAATTAAAAAATATATTTGATTAAATAAAATAAATTGTATAGGATTTTTGCACATTCGGATATTAAGGAGATCAAGTGTAACCTTCTCAACTATCAAATATATTATTAATTGAATTACCATGCAAAGCTTGTTAATAGCTTAGAAAATAAATATTGAAAAAAATTATAATAAATATTTATTTCACAAAGTTTGTTGAGACGTGTCAAACAATGTATTCTTGCCCCTTTTAGGTTTTGTTTATAATTATGGAGAGTTACTAGAATAAATATGTATAAATAATAACAAACTATTATTTCAATATTATGTAAATATGTATTAAAAATTAAATAAAAAAATTTGAAGTAATTTGATATTACCAAATCAAAGCAATGTAAAAGTCACACAAGAGGAGATTCAAATTTTATTGTAATATCACAAAATCAAAGAAAAAACATTAAAGAAATGAGATAAAGTTTATTAGAAGTTGGATTTTGTTATTAGTAAGGGGTGGAAGCTGGTGAAGGTGAAGTTGGTTACAGTGAAGAGATAGGAGATGGAGCGCTGGTGGTTGAGACTGGTGGGATGATGGACCCGGGTTAAGTTCTTTAAGACAAGGACTGGTAAAGGAGCATTGGTGGCGGCGACTGGTGGCGGTGTCTGAAGGCGTAGTGTTGGTGGCACAGGCTGAAGGGCGAGACACTGGGATGGCGCAGATAACTGATGTAGGTGTAACCACTACAAGATGTGGGGACGGTGAGCATGTTTTGATGAGCTGAAGGACGGTGCTGGTAACGATTAGTTGGTGCTCGTGCATCTGCTTTGCGTACATGCGGGTACCCCTTCCGTTGTGCTGGTCAAGTTGGATACGTGGCTCCTGGTATTCTAAATTTAAATTCCTGGGTAGCTGGTTCTTCTCTGTGGTGTTGGGACAATACTGAAGTGCAAGGTTCCCTCGCTGTGTAGGCTACCGGTTTCTTCTTCCTACCTGACTTTGGGACACCTATAGCCCTAACGGTAAAACTTTCTTAATATGGCAGGAACCAAGGTGAGGAAGAGCAATATGAAGCTATGGACTTCTGAGAGCAACTCGTCGGAAAGAGAATGCTACACTATCGCAACAAATGAAAAGGGAGCAAACACTGAGCAGATTATTCCTGCTCCTGGGTTACTGGCTAATGAGCCGAAGCCATCGATTGACTCTATTGATTGATCATGTAGCCCTATGATTGCGGTGGACTCTGTGGCAGATTCGATGAACTTGGCAAATGGTAATGCAATGCCAGTTGAGGTATCTGAACATCAGAGGCAGGTAGTTGGAGACTGGGGGCATAATGTTGCTCATATCGCAAGAGGTTGACTAACTGAGCTGGGGGATGAAGAAAACAAGGTTGAGGAGCGTGCGGTATGAACACAATTAGAGGGGACTCAATGTCCAGATTATGTTGTTGCTGGAGGATGGGGTGTAGGGCTCCTTTGTTGGCTACAAATATAGAGGCCTAACCAAATAGAGTTAGCTTCAGAGAGGCCTTAATTTCCACAAATAACATCCCAAGTGAACGTGCAACATCCTTTGTGCATCCAACTACCATCGACGTAAAGAACCATGCAGCGGGCATGCTAGACCAATTCGAGAATGAAGATGTTGTTATGTCCTCTAGAGCATGTTATAGACACATTGAAGTCCATAACTTTGATCTGTTCGGGCTCGTGTATGGGAATACCCTCCCATTCTTCGTCATCGCACAGGTATTGTTGAAGTGATGGGACCATTACAAAAATTTCATGATCCTTGATTTGTCTTCCAGATGGTTCTGCTTACACTTTGACCCCATTTGTGATAGGAACGAAGTATGGAAGGGTGACCCGTGGCAAGTTGCAGGTTACGCCATGGGGCTGGACGTGTGGATACATGAATTTAGTCCAAATGCCACAACGGTGATGTATGCACCAGTATGGGTGAGCTTTCCTGTCCTCCCCTTAATATATTAGGATGTAGAGAACATCCTGAGAATTGCTATACAAAGATCTGCATTTGCTAGGGTGTGCATCCGAATGGATCTCTCGAAGGACTTAAAATCTAGCATATGGCTAAGAGGGGAATTTTGTAGAGTATACCAACCTTTTGAATACGAGGGGCTGCCACAAGTATGCTTCAATTGTGGGCATGTGGGTCACCTTGCGGGGCAGTCCAACATGTACACAACTCAGGAGGCTGCACCTGCATGTACACCTGGGATGATGAACAGTGGGAAGGAAGTGGGGAAGCGTGATTATGCAACAACGAAAACCTCTGTGGCCCATGGAGGCAAAGAGCTTGGATGTGGATCGCTAGAGCTTGTAGAGACAGACAACTGTGGCAGGCATGCCACTAAGGCTGAGTGCTCCAGGTCTCCTCAATGCTGGAGCAAAAAGCATGTGACATGGAGGAGAAGTGACCAAAGCTGGGCTTATGGATGCTTGTTCTACCTCGATGCCAAAGGCAGGGTGTAATCGCACACAGGACTTCTTCAAGCAAGGCGAGCAAAAACTCATGCAGAACCTCAAGAGAAGGGGTGAAAGCAGGGTTGGATGCAAGAATGTGTGACAGGGAAAGGAGTGTATCCAAGGCCAGAGGAAGGGACATGATGAGGCGGGTTGGTTCCCAAAAGCAAGGGAGGACAGGTAGAAGGATCAACGTCAAGAAGCTCACATGAAGAAAATGGGAATGGGGAAGATTGTGTAGGCAGGAACAAATAATGGGAAGAGGCCATTACTGGAGGAGGATTAGGTGATGAATGAAGCTAAATGCACGAATAAATCTTACACCAATATGAAGTATGAGGGTTTCTCCTAGGCTGCACTTTGTGGGGCACAAGGGACACCGAGATGGACGACGAAGGCTGCTTCTGCCTCATCAAGGGAGGAGTGCAAAGGCGTTACTATACAGAATTACATGTGCTTCTACGGTTGCTCGGGGAGACATCTCTGTCATGGTGGCCAAACAGAGGTAATCTTACATTTAATTGATGAAGATGTGATTTGTAGTTTGGAACATTAGAGGAATCAGGGATAGAAAGCCCCAATGCTACCTACAAAGGTTTGTACATGAGGGCAATGTTGCTGTCATGGCACTTGTGGACATGAGAGCTCAAGTTTTTCTCAGGAAGGATGCAAATTGGCTTCTTGGAAAGGAGTGGAATTTTGTAGTGCAACTTCAGCTGGGATGTCAATAGGTATTATACTACTGTGGAAGAGTTGAGTCAAAATTAGGATCACGGCTTCTTCCTTACAAGTTGTAACATTTAAGGTCTGGATGTGCAGCTTGAGTAAGCTGAATTACTACGTGGTGTATGAACCTAAGGATCATCACAAGCGGCTGGAGGTCTGGGATGTCGTGAGGAATGTGTATAGCGGTGATGATCTTCTATTGTGGCAGAAGACTTCAATCTAGTCATGACGCAAGAAGAAAAGTAGGGTGGGAGGAAATTCATTAATGGCAAAGGGTAGTAGGAGCAGCAACTTGTAGACATTGGTTTTGCTGGCAATACCTTCACCTGGTGCAACGGGAAGCAAGGTGATGCACGTATCCTGGAGAGACTCGATCAGGTGCTTATGAATTCTGTGGGGATATACGTGTTTCCCTAGTGCTCTGTTATGCACCTTGGCCAGCTTGGGTCTGACCATTACACTCTGTTGGTCAATTTGGGGAGAAAGAAGCCGTGGGGGAATAAGAGAAGGATGCAGTTCGAGAGCTTTTGGCTGGATTTCTCACAGTCAATTGGGGTGGTGCACGTGCACCAAGAGTGGTGCAGGTGCACTGGGGGCAACCATATGAAGGAGCTAATGACCAAGATCCATCGCTCTCTGGTTGCACTACAGAATTGGAGCAAAATCGAGGTAAGGAGCATTGCTAGCAATAATTTGGAGGTGGAGAGGAGCATCAACGAATTACAGATCGAGTCTCGGGAGGGGCTGGTGAAGAAGGAACACTCACACCTTGGCCACATGATCATGGCCTTCCACTGTGGTTGTGCTCATGAGGAGAGATGGTGGTAGCAAAGAGTGAAGCTACACTAGGAACAGTTAGGGGCCGCAACACTCGGTTTTTCCATACAGCTGCGATGGCACGTGCTCAGAAGAACCACATCGCTCAGTTGAAGAATGCGAAGAGCAAGGTGGCAGACAAGCAAGAGAGTATCAGTGCTATCCTTTAGGCCTTTTTTGAGCCTAAGTGGCACTGTGCGACGCCTGCGCCATTGTCGTTGAATTTTGTGTCGTCCGTCTGCATCTGTGGTGACATGGCCTCTAAGTTGAGTTGCAGGGTCACCGAGAACGAGTTAACTGCAGCTATTCTTGGAATTATAAGGAATAAAGCTTCGGGCATTGACGGGGTCACTGCTGAATTTATACATGGATACTGGGCAATTACATGCAGGCACATCATCCACACGCTACTTGCTTTCTTTGAGAGGAGGAGGTCGAAGGATGGAAGGACACGTTGATTGTCCTAATCCCGAAGAGACAGGGTACTTGCATGCAGGAGCATTTTCGACTTATCAGTCTCTATAATACCATATACAAGGTGGTAGCACACGTATTGGGGGAAAGACTGAAGCCCATGATGCCAAGTATCATCTCGTGCGAACAAGGCGCTTTCATCCCTGGGCGAAGCATTTCGAACAATGTCTTCATAACATAGGAGATGGCTTCCAGAATGCACTCCTGTAATGCAAAATCGGGCCTCATGGTAGTTAAGATTGATATGGAGTAGGCTTATGACAATGTGAAATGAGATTTCCTATTTGAGATGTCAAAGCTCATGAGGTTCCTTCCTCTTTGGTGCGAATGAATTGAATCCTGCATCACCTTTCCAAGATTTGGGTACTCTTCAACAGCACTCGTCTTCCATGAGTGCAGGGTGAGCGGGGGCTCTGGCAGGGGGGCCCACTCTCACCCAACTTGTATGTCATCGTGACGAAGTATCTCTCATTACTGGTGCTGGACTATTAGACCAGCCCCTCATTAAACTTATATTGTTAGATTTTATGTTTGACCTTTCGTGAGGATCATTCATGGGAACCTTTTTTTATGGCTTATGCCTCCTTTTGTTTCAAAAAAATGGAGACCAAGTTTAATTTGCTGAATCATTACATCAAATAAAAATGAAGATGTCTCTTAAAGTATGCAAAAACCATACAAAATAATTTTTTTTAATTTTTATTATGAATAACATATTATATAGAGCTCATCAACACGAGTTGAATGATGCTTTATTTTGAATGGACCTAATTTTAAATTACTATTATTCACAAAAGTTAATTTTCGTAAATAATAAAAACAAATATTATTTTTATATTAAGTAAATATATGATAAAACTAAAATAACATAAATTTCTACTTTGTAGTATGGCCAAATCGAAGACATATAATTGTCACACGAGAGAAAATGTAAACTTAAAATATAATGTAAATAACTTACAACAAAAATTTAATGAAATGAGACATTTCATGGTAAAGTTGCATTCCATGATATGGACAAAAAGTATAACATTTTTTATTATCAAATCAGGCACAATTCAAAATACCCAAGAAACCATGCCAAAATAAAAGAAAATAAAATAATTTAAAAAATAAATTTAAGATTATGTTTGGTAAAGCTGACAGTGATTAGCCTAATGAAATTTGTTTTGTGTCAAAACCTCATTGTGAATTACTGAGAATTACTATAGCAAAAAAGTATAAATAATAATAAACTATTTTTTGAATAATATATAAGTATGTAATAAATTTAAAATGAGATAAATTAAAATAATATAATTTAAACAAATAAAACCTACATAAATGGCACAAAAGAGGAGAATTAGAAAAGCATTGTAATAAAAGAAAATTGAATAAAAAATTTGAAAGATTAAGATGAATTGTATGTAAATATTACATTCCAAGATACTAAAGTGATTGAGTATAACATCTTTGATTGTCAAATATGGTGCAAATTTAAATGTCTCATAAAACAAGACAAACCCCTACAAAAATAAAATATTTAAGATATACAAATGAATGATTAATTTGAAAGAGCTTGTCAATAGGAGTCATTAATGCTTGTTTTATTTCCATTGAAATCTTTTTGGAATTATTGCAAATTACCAAAGTAAATATGCATAAAAAGTAATAAATTATAATTCTTATATTAAGTAAATATATTTCAAACTTGAAATAAAATAAATTGAAGCGATGAGGCACAAATAAATCAAAGCAATGTAAAGGTTTGATGACAATAGAATAGGCATTTTATAGTAATTAATGAAATGAAGGTAGAAAATTTGAGAAAATGGGATATGGTTTTCGAGAAGTATGTATTCCAAGATACAAAGCAATTTGTCTATAATATCATCGATCATGCGTCCTTTTTTATTTAGTTAACAATCATAACTATGGCCTTTTACATTTAAATGTGTTAAATGATGATTCTCTTGTTAGCTAATTATATGTTAACATTTTAGCTTGTAAGCCTTTTCTTGGTTTTGTCTCAACTATCCATTAATTTTTTGTAGTGTGTTCATATATCTATCTCATTAAAAATGTTTAAAAGCATTATAAGTTGTAATTATGAATATAATAGCTACTTGTTTTTGTGCACTATATATGCTAAGATAATAATTGGAATTTCTTTAACTTTATTAAAAGAAGATCAAATAGGAAATGTTAACATTATTTCTTCTAACATCAATAAGAATAGAATCACTTACATGCATACAAAACTTGTAGAGATGTGTGATCAGTTTATCATAGATCACGTAGCATTAAAGAACGTTAGAATACAATATGTTCCATCAAAGCATTATTCAACAGATATACTTATTTAAACTTTACCTACAAAATGATTTCATATTAGCTGACATTATTGGAATGATAGATTTAAATTGAAGTTTAATTATGTTTTTTTATTATGGAAAAGGAGATAAATTCTAGTATTATTACAACTGTTGAGAAGAATTTTAATAATATCCATTATACTTATTGGGTAATGAATTTGAGATGTTTGGTGAAATATCAAAACAAGTGATGATTTATAAATGCATAATGTCTTATAATTATTTAATTTGCCAAAGTTTTCAGTCTAAAAATCCATTATATAATAAGCTTGTCATCTTCAAAATGAAGGTGATTGTTGAACCCATCTTTTATTATGGTAATAAGCCGTTTTATAAAAGTATTTCTACTAATTTGTATTTGATGTCATTCACCAAAAACAAGTTATTTTAATTTCATGATGAAAATGCTAATAATGGATGTTTGAGATAATGACGTTATGATTGCAAGGTTTAATAAGTGTAGATAGAATTAAAAGGGAAAAGTGCATTGGCACAAAAATAATTTCATAATAATTAGTAATACTTTATTTTTATTTAATGAAATCATTTTCAAAGTTCAACATTTTGTCATATAATTTGCTGATATTTTATTAAATCATGTATTATTTTTTAATTTAAGAATCGTAAGTTAAACATTTTTAGGAGTTATTATTAAAATTCATTTATGACACTTCACCATTTTTGTATGATTAAAATTACTTAAACTTCTTAAAATATGATAAAATAAAGTTTATTTAATAGAATAGGTAATTATGCTTAATTTTTTAAAGTTTTTAATTTTTAGATAAAATAGTTATCCAATATGTTTCTCAAATGTAAATCAATTAAATCCACTATTACATTAAGAAAACTTCATTTCTTTTGTAATACATCTTTTTATTCTATTTGGATGATCAGTACATCACTTCCAAGTTAACTTAATGAAAAGTAGATGAAGAAAATTAAGGGAGTAGAAAAAACAAAGAAAAGCAATGATGTAATGTATAACAAGGCAATCTATAGGGTTTCTAATAGAGATTCCACATGACCTTAGTCTAGTTCTATTAAGACTAAGTTTTTCCTACATTGGACCCTCTAATTCTCTTTAGTCTCCATCGCCATTATAGTTATGTGGATCAACTATAGTTGACCATATTCATTATATATTTTAGTTTAGTTTCATCAGTTTCTTGAGGTATTTACATCTACTCTTTAGTTTAAATTGTTTGAAGATCACTTGATAGTTTTTTTTAAAATATTTTTTGCTTGATATTAACTATAAGTCATCTCTTTAGCCATCTAATAATTGCACACTAGTGTAAAATTTTGTTAAACATTTCTCCAAATAGCTCAAAATTTAGGTTTTGGGCATTTTCATTACAACCTGCCATAATTACATCCATTGTTAAGTTGTTGCTATCATTTACTAGACCTATAGCAGCCTCTGAATTTGATAATAATTTCAACCTACTTAGATTTGATCCATGAATGCATCAACTCGTCAACCAACGTTGACTTTCGCTAACACCTGCACAACTCTAAATGTCAAACATAAGGCATCACGTGCCTTTGTGCACACTCCACACTAGTCGTGCTAGCCAATGAAATCAAACTCGAAGAATCACTTACCAATAAGTCTACATGGCAACAACCACCAAACCCACTACCTCACCACCCGTTATTACTACTGCCTATAATGCACATCCTACTTTGGAACTACTTACATTAACTAAGTTTGTAGTCTATTAAGTACTTTTTTAGTTTTGTTTTAGAAAAATTCAAACTTTACTACTTGTAATTTGTGGTGATTTTCAGAATTCTAAAATGTCCTCTATATTTCCAAAATGCTACCCTTAGTAATATTAATTCAGGAAAATTACTGTTATACTTTTGAGATCTTTGCAAGTCAAGATCTTATCATTTTATATTGGTTGAAAAGTTTTTATTGGAGCAACAAACTGATAACACCAAGCAGTTTTTATTCAAACCTAATGTGTGCAATTAATCAAACATTGTGATTCTAGACGTGGCCTAAGAAGGTAATCGAAAGTCTCAAAAGTGGAGGTTCTTACCCATTAGCCAATATTCTTAATACTAATAAGTCACTAGGATTGTTCTTCATTCCTTTACTTCAAATTTTGGGAATCTTTATCACCACAACCTACTTTTTCTCATTAGCACATGTGATCATATTATTTCTGTTTTCTCCTTCCAAGAACTCCACTTATGTGTGCAGCAAAACACTTAACTAATAATATGAGTAGTTGGGTGCATGTTGTTCAAACCACTTCTACTATATGTTTAAACCTCTCATGTTAAAAAATTTGTGCAAGTCATTAATATATATGAAAGTTTTTACTTGGTGAATGATCTCAAGATTCTATATCCTAGACCTATAACACCATTAAATAAGCCTATATATGAGTATATGATTAGAACCTAAGTATTTCTCAATTATTTATGACTTAAATAGGCAATAGTGTATCTTCAAAAATAGATAGATGCTCCATTAGGAGATTTAGAGACTGAACAAAGACATTAAATGTTAAAAAAAGTGTATCTTCCAAAAATAGATAGATGCTCCATTAAGAGATTTAGAGACTGAAGGAAGACATTAAATGTTAAAAAAGTCTAACAAGAAATAAAGATTAATTATAATAAATGATTATCTAGTTATTAATTAACTATGTATTAAATCTAAAATGACAACAATTGGTACAATGTAATATAAAAATTAAATATGATGTAATAATAACATGAAAGGAGAAGTAAAGTTGCATGCCATATACTCAAATAAAACCTAAAAGTTTAAAGAAATTAAATAAAGTGCATAAGAAAGTAATATTACAAGATACCAAGGAGATCAAGTGTAACAACTATAATTATCAAATCTGGTGTAGATAAAAAAAGCTTTTAAATCATGCCAAAACTTAAGAAAAAATATTAAAAATACAAAATGAATATGCAATTTAATAAAGCACATTGAGTTATTCCAACAACACTGCTTTCATCTCAAATAGACCTTATTTGGAATTTATGAGGAATACTATAGTAATTATCATAAATAATAATAAATTGCTCTTAATATTAATTATATATTGAAGCTAAACTAAGATGATTTAAAGCAATGTGCTATAAATTAATTAAAGTCATCTAAAGATCACGCAAAATCTGATTTAGAGTTACATAATATAATAACCAAATTAAAGTTAAAATTTTGATTAAATGAGAAAAATTAAACGAGAAATTTGCATTCTAAGATATAAAAAAGTTATGGTGTAAAATCCTTGATTATCAAATAGGATGAGATTCAAAATGTCTCATAAAAATTTCCAAAATTTTATAGAATAAAATATTTAAAAAATATAAATATTCATTATTAATTTGATAAAGATTATCAAGACAAGTCCTATGACGTTAGTTTTTGTTGATTAGATTGTAATTAACATTGCTATGGATTACCAAAGTAAGCATTATTAACAATAAATTTTTCTTTTAATACAAAGTAAACATATGACTAAGGTATAATATATAAACTAAAGTAGTGCAATATAATAAAATCAAAGCAATGTAATGGTTGGATGAGGGATGACTTAAAGTCACATAGTAGTACAACTAAATAAAAGAAAAACACTAGAACAAATAATATAAATTGTGTGGGAATGTTGGATCCCAAGATTCTAAGACATCAAATGAAGCATCCTCGATCATCAAATAAGGTAAAAATCAAAATCACTTTTAAAGCATGCCAAAATATTAAAAAACGAAAAACTTAAAAAAGATACAAAATTTTTTAATTGGATAGTTCTAATCAAGCCATGTCTAATGATATTTTTTTCATCTTAGTTTGAGCCTCGTTGGGAGTTATTAGAATTTCCATCATAAATAACAGTATATTGTTATTTGAATATTATGTAACGATATAATAATGTAAAAAATGGGATAAATTGAAGTAACATAATATAAACAAATAACTATGAAGTAAAGGTCACATGTAAAATGATTTAGAGTTACAGAGTAATATAACTAAATAAAAACAAAAATTTTCAGAAAACTAGATCAGTTGTATAAGGAAGTTGCATTATAAGACATTAAATAGATCAAATGTTAAATCATCAATCATCATATTTGGTATGAATTGAAATAACTTGTAAGGTGTGAAAAAATACTATAAAATAAAAAATTTTAAAATGTAAAACAAATATTTATATGGATAAAGCTCATTAGACATGTCCAATAATATTTTATTAATCTCATTGAAATCTTACTTAGAATACAATGAATTACAAAAATAAAAAATATAAATAATAATAAAATATAATTTTGATATTAAGTATAAATATATTTTGAAGTTATAATGAGATAAATTTAATCGATGTTATTTAATTAAATCAAGATGATTTAACTCCAACACAAGAAGAGATTTAGGATTACAAAATAACACAATTAAGTTTAACTGAACACTTTATCAAACTGAGATAAATTGTATAGAGAAAATGCATTTCAAGATACCATTGAGATTGATTAAAGAAGCACCAAATGACAAAGTAGGAAAAAATAAAATATATTTGTAAAATGTACCAAAACTAATGCAAATAATTTATTTAAAACAATATTAAAAAGAACATTTAATAAAATGGAGCTCCTCAAGATGGTTTCGATGAGGATTGTTTCATTTGCATTACACTTTTTTTGGAATTATTAAGAAATAAAAAATTAAATATGTTGAAAAAAAGAAATTTTTATTTTAAAATTAAGTATAATTTATTAAAGAGAAAATGGAAAAAATTATATAAGGTAATATAATGAAATCAAAACAACATAAAAGTCCCAAGAGAGGAGATAAAAAATTACATAGTAATATATCAATATCAATGGAATGAAAGATAACATAAGAGAAGATTTGTTGTTCCAAACTAGTATTACAAAATTACATAAATAATTCTAAGAAAATAGATAAATTTTGCAATAATGTTACATTTCATAATACTATCAAAATCAAATGGAACATCTTCAAGTGTGAAATGAGATATGAATCAAAATGCCTCACAAAACAAGCCAAAATCAGAGAAAATCAATTTAAAAATATAAAAATAAATACATTTAGTTAGATAAAGTGCATCAATATGAATCCAATGAGGTTCGTTTTGTCTGGATTACATCTCGTTTAGAATTATTACAAATTATCAAACTAAGTAACTACAATTAATAATAAGTCATTATTTTAATATTAGATAAATGTATAATATAAAAGAAATAATAGAAATTAAATTAATGTAATATAACCAACTCATAGGAATTAAGGGTTACATTAGAGGAGATTTACAGTAACATAGTAATATGAAGAAATAAATGCCAAAAGTTTTAAAAACTTAGAAAACTTATACGAGATAGTTGCATTAAAAATGTTAAGCTCAACGAAATATAAAATTAAAACAAAAAATATTTAAAAATAAGAAACTGAATGCTTAACTCAACATATCTTGTTATGCAAAGTTTAACTAAATTTTTTCCCTATTGGAAGTCATCAAAAATTACTATAGATGATCAAAGGAAAGAAAAACAATTATAATGAATTATTATTTATATATGAAGTAAATATAAATAAAGATAAAAAGGCATAAATTTAAGTAATATAATATAAAAAAGTCAACATGATGTAATTGTCACACGAGAGGAGAATTTTTTTATTTCATAGTAAAATAATAAAATAAAAGTGACAATTTGAAAGAAATAAGACAAATGTGTAGGAAAGTTATTACAATATAACTCTAAATCTTCTCTTATGTGTCCCTTAGGCACTTTGACTTGGTTGTATGTATTTCTTTAATTTATTTCATTTTTTCTTTAATATATGTTCACATGTTTAAAAAATATTTTTTTATTATTTATGCTTATTTAAATTTGGAAATATAATAACTCTAAATGAGATCTGATTGAGATGAAACATATGTCATGAGACTCGTCTCATTGAGCTCTATTAAATCATTGTCATATATAATTTGATAATATAAGATCTAAACTTGCTCTCCTTAGTATCATTAAATGCAAGTTTTCCATTAATTTATCAAATTTCTTTAAATGTTTAATTTTGAATTGGATTTATTACTAACTAAATCTTAATCTTCTCTTATATGTCATTTTTGTCTCTTTCTTTTGTTAACATTAAATTACTTCAATTTATCTTAATTCCACCTTTATATATACTTTCCTAAAATTAAAAATCATAATTTAATAAAAATATGCTTACTTAATATGGTAAGTTTTTGTAATTGCAAAAGAGGCATATCAAAAATAAAAATAGTTTCCTTGGTCAATTCTCGATGAGTCTTATAAAATTAATTTTCATTATTATACCTTTTAAGTATTTTTTATTCCATATTTTGGGCAAATTTATGCATCAATTTGATTCAGACCACATTTGATGATCTTGTATGATAGCCTTAAACTCTTTAGCAACTTGAACTTAAAAATTTCTCAGACAATTTATCTACTTGAATTTTTCACATTAATTTGGATAAATAATCATGTAACTCTAAATCTTCACTTGTGTGACCATTAAATCATTATGATTAGTCTTTTGTGCTTACAAATTTTTGAAACTCACAGTAACTACAAACGAGGTGCAATCAATTGAAGACAAATGTAATTAAGATCACATCAATAAGCTCTATCTAATTAAATAATAATTTTTAATTTTTTATGTATTTTATTTTATTAAGAATTTTATTTTTTTCTTTATTTTTCATACTTTTTGGGCCATTTTCCTTTGTACCTTATTTGATTATCGAGGATATTATAATTTATTTCAATATCTTGGATTACTAGTTTTTTATGCAATATTTGTTATTCCTTTAAATGTTTTGCTTTTATTTAGTTATATTAGTATTTAATTATAAAATTCTTATATTATCACCATTACATAATTTTCATTTAGTGATATTATATGTCTTCAAGTTATCTAATTTTAGCTTTAATGCATATATACCTATTTTTATAAGATTAATTTTTTTTATTTATGTTTATTTACTTTGTTAACTTATAGTAATTCCAAACAATGTCTAACTAGTTAAACTAAACATTGTTGGACTCATCTTAATGTTCTTACTATAATTGAATATTAAATAATATATTTTTAATAATTTATTTTACAGAGTTTTGGCACACTTTGTGAGACATTTGGTTCGTAACTGATTTAATTGTCAAGGATTTTATACTCGATCTTTTTAGTATAATAGAATGTAACTTTCATGTGAAACTTATCTCATTTCTTCAATTGTTTTGTATTGATTTGTTTATACTACTATGTACCTAATATTTTCTCTCGTATGACCTTTAAATCACTTTGATTTTATTATACTATATTGCTAAAATTAGTCTTAGTTTAGCATTATGAAATATTTACTCAATATCAAAATTATAATATATTATTCTTTATGATTATTCTCTTTGAAATTTAAATTATTTAAGTTAATATTTAATTTAGAAGAAAAACATTAGACTCCTCTTGACCAACTCTATCAAATTAAATATTTCTTTTTATATTTTCAAATATTTTTTATTATGATTTAGGCATGCTTTGTTAGGTATTCAATTTGTAGATGATTTATTGATCGTGGATTTCACATTTAGTCTTCTACATAACTTGGATGTAACATGTTAAAAAAATTTTCTCATTTCTTAAGAACTTTCACATTGATTTGATTATATTACAATTAAAATATTCGTCTCCTATTGTTAGGCAATTACATTTCTTTTATTTAGTTGTATTTCTTTAATTCAATTTAACAAAATCCAACTTTGTTGTTTATATTTGCTTAATATTTTAAGAATAAATTTTCATTCTTTGTGCTTACTTACTTCGGAAATTTACAGTAACTCTAAATGAGATTTGATTGAGACAAAACAAATATCATTTGAATCAACTCAATGACCATTATCATATTAAATTTTTGTTTGAATATTTTTCAATTTTTATTATTTATAACCTTTTTGACAAACTTAATCAAACATTAAAATTTTACATGATTGGATAATTGGGAATTTTATTCTTGATCACATTAGTATCTGATAATGAAAATTCCATGTATAATTTATCTCATTTCAACACATTTTTCACCATTATTTTTTTTATCTTTAAGAGACTCATTTATGTCACTTTTACCTGGTTATATTATATTAACTTTAACTTAGGTCGTTTCAATATTAATATATTTCTACTTAATATTAAAATAAACTTTTTATTATCATTTAGGCATTGTTAATTTTGTAAATTAAAATTAATTATAAACAAGTTTTGATTAAGTTGCAACAAATGCGAATGGACTTACCTTGAAGTTCTATTTTTTGTTAAATATTCCTTTTCATATGTTTTAAATATTTTATTTCTAAATATTTTTGCATTATTTATAAGATATGTTTTTCATATTTAATGATTAAGGATGCTACACTCATTCCTTATAATATCTTTGGTTGTAACTTTTTAAAAAAATATAAATAATTTGTTAACAATTTTCATTTTAATTTGATAATATTACTAAGAAACTCTAATTCTTCTCCCTTGCAACCACTATAAAATGTAGATTTAGTAATGTTACATTATTTAAAATAATCTTGTTTCAAATTTAGCACATGTTTACTTAACATTGAAATAATAATTTGTAATTAGTTTTCTTTATTTACTTTGGTTTTGCTGTTGTAACTCCAAAAAATTTCAAATTGAGATGAAATATACATTATTATAATCATTGCATGATCGCTAAGCAATTAAACATAAATTTTTATACTTTAAAGTGTTTTATTTTCCAAGGCATTAGCATCTTCTTTAGAGACATTTTGATTTGTTTCATATTTGATGATTGATAATGACATAATGATCACCTTAGTATCTTTGGTTGCAACTTTCTCATTTAATATATATCATTTTTTGGAATCTTTTACTTTGAATTTGTTATAGTACTAAGAAACTTTAATATTCCACTACTATGACCTTTAAATAACTTTTATTTTGCTATATTATATTATTTCAAATTATCTCATCTCAACTTTTTATATATAATTAAGATAATAATTTATTTTTATTTATGCTTATTTTCTTCAATAATTTGTCATAATTCTAAATGATGCGTAATTGAGATAATGCATGCATCTTTCCACTAGCCTCGACGTGCTTAATCCTATTAAAACTTCGAATCAATATTTTTAAATGCCTTTTTTTGTATAATTTTTGGCATTATTTACAATGTCATTTGATTTGTTCCTAATTTTTCACTTGAGAATGTTACACTACATCTCCTTATTATCTTTGATTGAATATTTTACGTATAATTTAGCTAATTTATTCCAAGTTTTTTACTGTTATTTTGGTTTATTATTATGTAATTCCAAATCTTGCATTTTGCACCACTATGATTTAGTTAGAATACAATACTTTAATTTTATCTCATATATGTTTAATATACAAATTTATTTGATATTAAATAATAATTTATTATTATTCATGCTTACCTAATATCATAGTTCATAGTAACTCTAAATGGGTTTCAATAAAAGTGAAACAAAACCAATCATCTCGTCTCGATGAGCTCGTTTAAGTGAATAATTATATTTAGATTTTTAAATATTTTTTTATTCCATTTTGGTAAATTTTAGATGTTATTTTGATTAAAAGCTAAGAGTATGATCATAATTGTCATTACACATGATTATCTCAATATTCTTCAATAAATTTTTCTAAATAATTTATCTAATTTCTCCAAATCTTTCATTATAATTTGGTTAAATTTTTGTGAAACATTAACTCTCTTCTCATGACACATTTACATTACTTCAACTAACTTAATTTTATTTTATCTATTTTTATTTATTATTATTTATTTTTATTTACTTTTATAGATCATTGTATTTCAGAATTGGAACAATCTAGATGAATTAAACATTTTTTGACGTGTCACAGAGAGGTCCAAGGAAACATTTATTTCTATATTTCTAAATATTTTACTTTTTTTAGTTTTTCTTATTTTATGAGACATTTTGGTATGTTCCAGATTTGTCTATTGATAATTTTATGCATGATATCCTTAGTATCTTGGAATGCAATTTTTCTTCATAATTTCTATTATTTATTCAAATGCTTTGCCATTATTTTATTATATTAATATGAAATTATAATTCAACTCTTGTTTAACCTTTGGATTTATCCAACTTGATTATATCATTGTTTAAATTTATATTATTTCAATTTTAATATATACTTCATTAAACATAAAATTATAATTTATTTATTTTCTTAACCAAGTAATTGCTAGTAATTAGAATACTATCTGATAGAGATGAAGTAAACTTCAATGGACTTCTTCCATTGAGCTATATTCAATTAAATATTCATTTAAATATTTTTCAATATTTTATTTTTGTAGCTTTTTGCACCTATTATGAGAAATTTCAATTCACACATGACTTATTAATAGAGTTTGCCACACTCTATTTTCTTAGTATCTTGGATTGCTATTTTTCATTAACTCCTTTTAATGCAATCAAATTTTTTTATTTTGAATTTTGTTATATTCTATGCAAACCTAAATATTCATGCCTTATTGCCTTTACAATGCTTGATTTGGGCTTATTACATTGTTTCAATTTATGTTATTCAAACTTTAACATATATTTTCTTAATTTTAAAATAATAATTTATTATTATATATCACTATATAATTTTGCTATTCATAGTAATTCAAAAATAAATTTGATCAAGATAAAAGAAAAGTCATGTAGTCAAATAGATGACCTTTATCTGCTTAAGTGCTTATTTTTATATTTATAAATATTTTATTTTCAAGTATTTTTAATATATTATAAGAAATTTAGATTCGTATGTTACATATAAACAAGTATGATACACTCAAACTCTTTAGTTTCTTTGAATGCAAATTTGTCATGAAATATATCCCATTTTTTCAACTCTTTCATTAAGAATTAGTTAAATAAATATGAAACTCTATTTCTCTTCTTATTTAACATTTACATAACTTTGATTTAGTTATATTACATTGCTTTAATTTACATAATATTAATTATTACATATTCACATGATATAAAAGTAATAAGTACTATTTATGCTTATTTACTTCAGTAATTCATAGTAATTTAAAATGTTGTGCGATGGAGACTAAACAAGAATCATTGGAATTGGAATGACAACCTCTTGTGAATTAAATATTTTTTTTTATTTTTTAAATTTTAGTTTTAGTGGTTTTTTGTTTTACCAGCTTTTTTATTTATACCATATTTGATGATTGAGTATGTTACCCTAGATCATTTTAATTTCTTGAACTATTACTTTCTTACATGACTTTTCACTTCTTTTGTTTAAAAACAATTATTTTAATTTTGACTTTTTATTATGTAGCTGTAGGTCTCAACTCACATGATCATTTAATTACTTTCATAGTAATATTACATTTTCTTGAATTTATCATATTTTAGATTTAATACATATTTACTTAATATTAAATAATAATTTATTATTATTTATTCTTACTTAAGTTTGTAAATTCACTTAATACAAATGAGAATTGATTAAGATGAAACAAATATTCTTGAACTTATCTTGATGAGGTCTATACAAAACATTTATTTATACGTTTTTAGGTATTTTGTTTTCTATTAATTTTGCAAACCTTATTAGATATTTTCGATTCGTAATGAACTCGATGATGAAGGATTTTACAAACATTGTCCTTTGTATCTTGGAATATAGTTTTCCTGTACATTTGAACTTATTTCTTAATATTTTGCATTTTAACTTCAATATATTACTATGAAACTATAGTTCTTGCATCATGGACCTTTGTATCACTTTAACTATATTAATTAAAGTACTTAAATTTATCACATTTCCTATTAAATAAACAATTTTTTCTTATATTAAATTAATATTTTATTATTATTTATATTTTTTAATTTGTAATTCATAGTATTTCAAAATAAGATTAATTTGACATGAAATAAACATCATTGGACTTATCTTGTCAAAATTTTCTTAATTAAATATTATTTTCTATATTTAAAAAATATACATATTTCTATTTGTTTGTAAGCACTTCAAGAAATTTAAACTCATACTTGATTTAGAGATCAGTGATTTTATAGTTGATCTTTTGAATATATTGGAATATAACTTTCCCTGAAATTTTATTATATTTTTGTAGAAGTTTTGGTTGGATTTGTTATATTAATATGTTTCTCTAAATCAATAATCATGTGACCTTCACATCAATTTTATTTGGATAAATTACATTACTTCAACTTATCTAATTTCAACAATAACGTATATTTACCTAATACTAAAATAATAACTTATTATCATTTATGCCTATTTACAATGATACTATGTGGTGATTTTAAAAAAGGTATGGGCAAGATGAAGTAAACATCATTGTAGTCATGTCAATGAGCTTTCTAAAATTAGATATTTATTTCTATAATTTTAAATATTTTATTTGATGATTAATTTGGCATGGTTTATATGTCATTTTGACTTATACTAAGTTTGATTATCATGGGTGACACACTTATTCTCTTTAATATCATAGAATACAACTTTGTTATTTAATTTGCCTTATTTTTACAAAGTTTTTATTTACTTTAGTTATGTTTCTATAAAAGTTTAATTCCCATCCCTTGTGACCTTTGTGTCACTTGTACTTAGTTATATTACATCACTTCAATTTTACTTATTTCATTCTTAATAAATATTTACTTAATGAAGTCAAAATAAGAAAAAAAACAAGTTCATTAAACTTGTATAAATGAACTTTATCAAATTAAATATTTATTTTTAACTTTTTAAAAATTATATTCTCAATGGAATTGGTTTAACTTATGGGTAATTTTAGTGCAAACCAAATTTTATGATTGAAGAAGTCACTCCCAATCTCCTTAATATCTTGGAATTCAACTTTCCTATTCAATTTATCTAATTTTCAATTTCTTCAATTTTTAATTATATATATATATAGTATCAAACTCTTATTATCCACTCATACAAGTTTTACATTACTTTGATTTTGATATATTAAATTCAATCAATACATCTCGCTTTTACAATCCAAAGGATATGCAATTGAGGTGAAAAAAAATGTTATTTGATGATTCTACATGAGCTTAAAACAGTTAATAATTCATTATTAATTTTTTAAAATTTTTTTTTCAAAATGTTTAGTGTGTTTTATGTGTCATTTTAATCTATATCTAATTTGATGATCAAGGATCTTCCTCTATATCTCATTAATATCATGCGATGATTTTTCTATATATAATTTATGATATTTCATGAAATGTTTCACTTTGATTTCTTATATTTCTTCGTAGCCATTATCTCTTATAATGTGGCTTTAGATCTCTCTCAATTGGTTATATTACATTGTTTTAATGTGTCTTATTGTAGCTTCAATATATATTTTGCTAATATTAAAATAATATTTAACTATCATTTATGGTTATTTAATGTAGTAATTCATAAAAACTACATATAATGCCAAATCACAATGAAACAAAGGTTATTAGCCACATCTCAATGATCTTTTCCCAATAACATATTTTTTCTATGTTTTTAAAAGCTTTATTATTTAAGCCTTTGTCATGCTTCACAATATATTTGAATTAATAACTAATTTGGTAATCAAGGATGTTACACTTGATCTTTATAGCATCTTTGAATGCATTTTTCCTTTTCATTTTATCATATTTCAATAAATGTTTTACATGGATTTGATTATTTATTATTTAATAATTACTTTCTAACATGCCACATAAAAATAATATTCATTTATTTTTATTACATTGCATTAATTTATCTCATATTGACATTAATACATTCATAGAATTTAAATGACAGTTTATTTTTATTTATGCTTTTTTATTTTGCAATTCATAGTAACACAAAATTATGCCCAAGTGAGATCAAACAAATGTTGTTAATCTAATCTCAACCTAATTAAATATCATTTCCATTATTTAAAATATTTTATTTTCTAAAATATTTTCACATTTAGGAGTTATTTATCTTCATATCTGATTTGCCAATTAATGATTTCATGCTCGATTTCCTTAATACCTTAGAATAATACTTTTTTATTCATCTTTTATTATTTCTTAAAATATTTTTCTTTGATTTGGTTATATTATTATTTAAAGCTAACACTTGTGTGACCTATAATTTAGTTTTAATTGGTCATACTGTATGACGTTAATTAATCTCATTTTAGCTTTATAGTAGAGGAGAGGAGATGAGGAGAGGAGCTGAGGAGGCGGCCACGGCGGCAGAAGGTGGCCACGACGGCGCGAAGAGGTGCGAAGGCGCGAAGGAGAGGAGGTGGCCAAGGCGGTGCTGAAGGTGCGGAAGTGCGAAGTTGCTGAGGGTGCGTAGGGGGGGAGCTTGCAGGTACTGGAGGCTGGAAACTGGAGGTTAGTAGGAGCTGGTGGTGTTACAGGTGCAGAGGCGTGGAAGCACGGAGGTGAGGAGGGGGCTACGGCGGTGCTGTTGCTGTGTCAAGGGAAGGAGGAAAGACAACCACGTGCGGAACTAGACACGTGTGAGTTATTTCGTTTCAAATTTGAATTCCGAAGGCTCGGAGGGGAGGCACAGGTTTAATGTGCATGTGGTACTGCGGGACACTGGACCAGTCGTCGTCCTGCTCGGTCTGTGGACACCTGCAGCCCAAAGTATCCCCGATTCACAATGGCGGGGTCCAAGGGTAAGAAGAGCACCCGAAAAGTAAGACAATCGGCCAGCAAATCGCCGGAAAGGGAATCCTGTACTGGAATTCTTGCGAGAAGGGCTGTGGAATCAGACACAAACTTTGATAGAGTCAACGAAGCCAAGATCAACGTGGGGAAGACAGAAGCCGATGAACACGAGATAGAATCGTCGAAGGAGGACACTGCGTCCTCAGGCAGCCCTGTGCTGGCGTTTGAATCAGGGGAGGTCACAGTGCTTCTGAATAAAGGGAAAACAGTCATGGGGGAGGCGTCTGGACATGAAAGTCTGTGCTTGGGTGCGCGGACTGAGCTGGAGGGGGGAAAGGGGAAACACCAGGAGCAGGCTGAATGCTCGAGAGTGCAGGAATCAAAATTTACTGATCAGAATGCAAGGGACAAGGAGGAATGTGTCTCTCAGTTATTGGCTAGAGAGGAGGTAGCGAAGGTGAATAAAATCAGCTTCAAGGAGGCTTTAACCTCCAATAACAATAATTCTAGCGGTCTGGCTACTTCATTTGTGCGGATGGCTTCAATTGACGTTAAGGAAAGAGCGGCAAGCCTACCAGACCATGAGGACAATGAGGAGGTTCTCATGTCGTCGGAAGCTTGCTACAGACGGATTGAATTCCACAAAAATGACCTAGTCGGGCGTGTCTACGGTAACAACCTCCCGTTTTTTGTGATAGCCCGCGTTCTGTAGAAGAGATGGGGGAACTACCGCAATTTTAAGGTGTTGGATCTGACAAATGGGTGTTTCTGCCTTCATTTTGAATCTATGCAGGATAGGAATGAGGTGTTGTTGGGTGGACCTTGGCAGGTGGCTGGTCAGGCCATGGGTCTGGATGTCTGGACGCATGATTTCCGGCCGGATGACAGGATGACGATGTGCGCACCAATTTTGATTCGTCTTTCGGGACTTCCATTGATTTACTGGGATGTGGAAAACATCCTCCGCATTGCCAAGGCGGCGGGAGAGCCTTTCTTGCTGGATGGCTGGACAGCGGACATGCAGAGGTCCGCCTTTGCGAGAATTTGTGTCCGCATGGACCTCTCTAAACCCTTGAAACTTGGAGTTTGGCTGAGAGGGGAGTTTGGGAGGCTGTACCAACCTTTTGAATATGAGGGTTTGCCTCACGTTTGTTTCAACTGTGGTCGGGTGGGACATTTGGTGGAGTAATGTAGCCTACGGGAGCCAATGAAGAATGTAGATAGTAATATAGGTGGGGAGAAACCAGAGAAGGCACCAGTAGCGAAGGCCTCAATGCCAATGAATACCAAAAATATTACAAGGGAACTCACGGGAGGATTCACTGGAGAAAGGGTGACTGAGGACAAGATCATGGAGAAGGAGAGACTAAATGCTTGCTGTGGAGGAATTGAAACTCCCGGGTTTCAAACGCAAGCGGGGAGGCCGGAGGAGACCGTAAGGCAGGGAACCCTTGGACCATGGATGCTTGTTGCTCCTAGACGGAGGAGGCAAGGTACCTGGGCGGCTGTGCAGAACCGAAACACATACCCGAGCAGTCTCTCAAGAGGAAGGCAAGCTAATAACATGAATCCAGGAAGGAATGGAAGGCTGAGAAGCATATCTGCAGCCAGTGGCAGGGGATTGTCGAGGTGAGACTGGTTGCCCAAAACTCAGGGGAATAGGGACAGAGACTTTCAAGGCCATCAACAGGGGTCGAATGGGGAAGCGGAGGAAGCAAAAATAGAACAGGTGGGCGGCAACAGAGGGGATGGTGGATGTAAAGCTGATGGTTGTATTAAAACGTAGCTGCTGGTGGACTCTTACGCTGCGTGTCGTGGAGCACAGACAGAGGGAGGTGAGAAATGGGATGGCTAAGTCACAGCAGGATTGTGAGTGCCTGAGATCCTTCCCTGTGGGGTGGAAAAGCAGGGGTTTCCTAAGAGGTGACAAATGGCAGCGAAATTAATGATATGGAATATCAAGGGTGTCCGAGACAGAAAATCGAAAGGCTTCCTGCGAAGAATGGTTCTTGACAATAGCGTTGAGGTGGTGGCACTTTTGGAAATCAAAGCAAACAAATTCAAGAGGAAGGATGCAGACTGGTTACTCGGGAGGGGCTGGAATTTTGCGGTGCAACCCTCGGAGGGGATGTCAGCGGGGATCATTATAATGTGGAGGAGCTGGGTAAACATCATTATCACGACATCCACGTCACATATGGTGGCTCTCCAATTATCTCTGGAAGGAAGAAAGGTGATGAATTGCTGTGTGATATATGGCCCGAAGGATCATTGTAAGCGGCGGGAGGTTTGGGACGAGGTAAGGCGCATGGATACGGGAGGAAACCCACTTATGGTGGCAGGGGATTTTAACATCATAATGTCACAAGAGGAGAAGAGAGGCGGGAGGAAATTCAGATTTGGGAAGGAGCAGCAGGAACTCGCAGACCTAATGCAGGACATGCAGTTGACAGATGTGGGGTTCAGTGGAAATATCTTCACATGGTGCAATGGGAAAACCGGGGGAGCTCGTATCCTTGAGAGACTCGACAGGGTCCTCCTTAACTCGATGGGATTGCAGGATTTTCTGAACTGCACTGTAACACACCTTGGCAGGATAGGTTCTGATCACTGTCCTCTATTAATTGATATAGACTGTCGACAAGCTAGAAAGCGCATCTCCAGAGTTCAATTCGAGTGTGTTTGGCTTCAATTTTCACAGGCAATCGGTGTTGTGCACCAAACGTGGAGCAGAAGTGTGAAAGGTGATCAAATGGGGGCACTGTCGACCAAATTCCGCCGTTCATTAGGTGCGCTGCGGAAGTGGAGCAAAGAGGAATTGGGAAACATTGTGGATTTAAATAAGAAGCTGGAGAACCACATCAATACACTGCAGATGAAAGAATCCTTGGAGGGTCTGCAGGAGGAGGAAAGCGCTGAGCTTGGCCAAAAAATTTCGGCTTTTCACCATGGGTGCGCCCTGGAGGAGAAGTGGTGGTGGCAGCGGGCGAAGCTTCATTGGGCACAGCTGGGGGATCGAAATACCACGTTCTTCCATGATGCTGCTTCGGCTCGGTCGCGCACGAATCGCATAACTGTACTGAAGGATGAGGAAGGGAAGATGATGGATATGCAGAAGGAGATTGGCGATGCACTATTGAGTTTCTTTAGGAAGAAATGGAGCAGCGGGGCTGCGCGCCTCCGATGTTAAATTTTGTGCCAAGAGCCACTGTCAATGAGGATATGGCCTCTCAGCTATGCAGCAAGATTACTGAGAAGGAGGTTATTGACGCCATAAAGGGGATGAGGAGGAACAAGGCACTTGGAAATGATGGTATTTCTGCTGAATTCATACATGGTTTCTGGGAGATTACTAGGAGTAATATTACCCGCGTGGTGTTGGCATTCTTTGATGCTAAGAGAATGCCAAAGGAATGGAAGGAGACCTTGGTGGTACTGATTCCCAAAAGGAAAGGCGCTTGTATGCCGACACAATTTCGTCCCATCAGCCTTTGCAATACAATTTATAAGGTAGTGGTGCGGATCTTGGTGGAGCGGCTTAAGCCCCTGATGCCTCGCCTCATATCACGGGAACAGGGAGCTTTTATTCCAGGTCGTTGCATCTCAGACAACATCTTCATTGCGCAAGAAATGGAGACACGCATGCACTCTTGCTCATCTAAATCTGGTCTCATGGCTATCAAGCTTGACATGATGCAAGCGTATGACAACATCCGGTGGGATTTTTTGTTGGAGATGCTAAGGATCCTTTGGTTTCCCAGGCTTTGGTGTGACTGGATCTCTGCCTGTATCACCTCCCCCACTTTTGGTGTGCTTGTTAATGGCGTCCGCCTGCCATGGGTGCAGGCTCATCATGGTTTGAGGCAGGGCTACCCTCTCTCACCATATCTATACGTCATTGTGTCGGAATACCTCTCGACACTTATGCATGAATATGAGTCCAAGCAGTTATTGGGGTTCAGACCTGGGAAGCACGCACCACTGGTGTCTCATTTGTTTTATGCAGATGATATCATTATTTATGCCAATGCAACGTACAAGGCTGTGCGCTCAATTCGCAGAGTAATTAAACTTTTCAGCAAAGCAACAGGCTTGCAGACGAACCTTTCTAAATCTAGTGTCCACTTTAGCAGAAAAAGCAGCAGGTTAAAGACTAGGAAGATTACCAAAAAGCTTGGTATGGTGCGCGGGGACTCCTTAACATATCTTGGGGTACCAATCTCGGCAAAGAGGCTCAAGAGGGCTGATTTAAATTTCCTAATCCAAAAAATGGAGGCATGCATAGCAAGCTAGAGCATTCGTCCCCTGTCTTTGGCTGGTAGAGTCTCACTTGCTACCTCCGTGCTCAACGCCATTCCCACGTATGTTCTCAGACACTGCACTGTGCCAGCGGGTGTCATCGACGAGATCGAGAGGCGCGTGAGTTGCTTCTTGTGGAATGGAGCAAGCAACTCTCATATGATCCACTATGTGCCATGGAGCTGTGTTACACTTCCAAGGAACGCGAGCGGCTTGGGGCGGAGGGATTTTCGCGTGTGGCAGCGTGTTCTGATGATGAAACAGTGCAAACGGTTGCTGTGTCGTGAGGAAAGCCCGTGTGTTGACATCTTCAGGAGGAAGTACGGGGGTAATTTGGCGACTTCAAGGATTCCGTGGAACATATCCCAATCGGGCAAGCTGGTGCTTGAGGCAATGCCGACGGCAGTGACGGTGTTCGTTTGGAGAATTGGTGACGGAAAGGAGGCGAGATTTGAGGAAGACAACTGGCTTGGCTTCCTCCCGATCTGTATGTGGCCGACGCTGATCAATATGGAGACGGTCTGGCCGGCGAGGGCAGCGAATTGTATCAATGATGACAGCGAGTGGGATGTTCACAGAATTTGGGCTTGGGCAAGTGCTCTGCTCCTTGACAGAATCCTTCATTTGCCCAAGGTGAGATCCTCTGCTCGCGACATGCTGGTCCAGGTGCACACGGAGGCGGAGGTGGTGGACAACGGCAGAATTTATTGGGACCTGAAGTGCAGAGAGGAAGACGGCCTTCCCACGGCGAGCTGGCTGGGTTCGGAACAGCTAAGGGGTCTCTGGAAGATTAAAACCTTACCAATGGTACGCCTGTTTCTTTCGAGGGTGGCGAAAGACTATCTCCCCACGGCGACGTGGCTGTCGCGGAGGGGAATGGCTGAGAATCGAGGCTGTGTAAGGGGCTGCGAGGAAGAGGAGACAGCGCAACACATCTTTTGGAGTTGTCCGCAGGCCCAGGCTCTTTGGCAGGATTCCGCTGCACGGGACGCCGTGGATGCTGTACTGTTGGCGAGGGAGGTCAACGACGCCAGCCGTGACTTCATCCGGCAGCTTATGGATTTCATTGGTTCGCCGGGGGCAAGGTACGGGGTCGGAGTTGCGCACGCTGCATTTCTGGCTACGTCGTTATACTATATATGGGGAAGGAGGAACGCGAAGAGACATAATGCTCCACCTGGCAACCTTGCGACGTTATTACGAAATGTGAAGATGGAGATCATTGCTGTAGTTGAGCAGTGCAACCTACATTCATCCATGTCCTGGTGATGAGGAAGACCATATGGGGAGGCCAATCCTGGTGATGAGGAAGAGGTTTGTTTCTCAAGCAAGTGAGGCCATGGAGGTCCAGGCAGTACTTGAGGCCTTCCAGCTATTGCGGAAGTTCCTGTCGCAGTTCCGTGCTATTGAGATGCAGACGGATTCCATGACGGCGGTGCTGACGATCCGAATGCTTATTGCCAACGCACCGTGGTTGGACCTATTGCTGAGAATATACGTTGTGCTAGTGATCTGGACGCCCTTACTATAACACATGTTTACAGGGAAGGTAATCAGCCTGCCGACTGGGTGGCACGTGCTGCTTGTCAAAACGACTTCGTTTGGAATAGTGGGACCTCATATCCCAAGCCGCTCATCAAGCTGTTGCTGGTAGATTACATGTTCGATCCTCCGTGAGGATAGCACCTATTAATGTACTTTTGCTGGGCTTGTGCCCCTTTTGAATATCAAAAAAAAAAGATAAAACAAAAATTAATGGACTAGTCTATGATTTTTAAATGCTCTATAGGAAATTTTGATTTTTACTTGATTTCATGATTAAGGAATGTTGCAACTTTCTCGTTCAATTTATCTTATTTCTTCAAAAGCTTTGCTTTAAATTTGATATATTACTATGCAATTACAACTCTCCTCTGACCTTTACATCAATTCGAACTAGTAATATTACTTTGCTTTAATTAGGCATAACTTATTTGATCTACTACAAGTTCCTAATTTTTTATTGTAATCAAATGGCCAAGATCATGTCTAACCTGATTGGTTGGCACTGATTATTTCCATCTTTTGAAATACTTTGCTCTTGAACTATTGACACATATCCCTTTAGTTTGAATTTTATAATCCAAATCAATTTTTAGCATCGATAATTCAAACATTCTCGATCTCATTTGACTTGATGGGATAGTGTAGAACTCATGTACCTTTATTATGTTTAATTGATTGATCATAAACTCCTTTGTGTAGATTAAATAACTCCTTTTGATCTTGCCTAATGACTATTTCACTAACCATTAAATGTTCCAATGTAGGTAATGCCTTAGAGGAATTATCTATGAAGTTTAAAAAAGCCTCTTAAGCTATTTGGAAGCAAGCTTTAAAATAACTTTTCATTATTTTCTAAAGTCTATAAGCAAAAATTTTTTATATTTACCCTACCATTATCAATGAAATGACTAATGAATAATAAAAATATTTTACATCCCAAAAATTGGTTACATCATATTCTATTTGTGTTAATTTCTCCTAACAGCACCAAATGCCTACATCTACTTGAAATTCCAAATTCCTACAACTAAGCTTAGTTCTTTTAAGATTTCATTTTCTTAATTGTTTACAAAATTTTGAACTCTTAGTACCCTTTTAAATTAACAAAAACTATAAAAAATTTATATGTTTTGACTAAAAAAATTTATAACATGGTATAGCTTTCTTTTAACTTCGGTTTGTGAGCCTAACCTTTGTGATAGCTATGGATCTTATAAAAAATTTAGTTGTGGTTGATCTCATAAAAGTTTAGGTTATTGTGAACCTATAAAAGCAAGTAAGTTCCAGGTGAGTAGAAAAAACATCATCTTATAACTCTTTTACTAGTGTAGTTTCTTCCCAACATTTGTTTATGGTTGGTACAACATCTAGATTGAATTGAACAACCTCAAAGTTTTAATTTTTTAATTTTTCTTAAAATAAAAATTCTAAATTAAAACTTTTTTAAATCATAAATTTTTTAAAAATATTAAAATATTTTTATAATTTTTTCAAAAAATGTATACAATCCTAGAATTGGTAAAAAGGTTTATAACCCATAATTCGCCACTTTCATATGCCATTCAAACACTTAATTTTACTTCAATTGGTATCAAAGTTGGTGTCTTATATAAAGTCAATAAAATCACTAGGATAATCATGCGTTTTTGTTCAAAATAACTATATTATTATTTGTAATTATTTATTATTTTTTAGTTTTGTTAATATTAATTGCAATATTGTCATGTACTTTGTTATTAAGCTACATGAGTTTCTTATTATAATTGTTTTATTTTCATGTTTAAATATGGCTTCACCTATAGTTTGTAGTTGTTAAACTTCACATGAAGGATTTTTATCTTGTCATCCTTTAATATTTAAGTGTGAAAAGTTTTTTACTTGGTAAAATATTTAAAAAGTTTCTTCAAAAATTAATAATTCTTTCTATCATCTTGTTATTCATTATATTGCACTCACTAAAGATGGAACTAAGAAATCAATACTGATTCAATTAAATGTTAAAGGATGAATTATTTATTTTGTTCATTACCTCAAGAAATTGGTGTGAAAGGTTGTATGGTGCAACTTCTTTTGAGATTACATAAGGATGAGATAGGTTACATGGTGAGAATGAATCTCACAATATTAATGGTGCGAAGAAAAAGATGAAACATAAAAAGAATAGTGAGAATAAGAGGAGGAAGAAGAAGAAATTAAATTTAGAGATGGAGGTCAACATTTCTCTAGTACTTTTAATTCAGCCATGAGTTTGCTTTGAATCTTGGAATGAAACATAAAATTTCTTTAGTAAATTACTTATTGAGCATAAAAATTTGTTAACATGTATGATGACCTCAAAAACATTGTAGGAAACATGAATATAGAACAAGTTAATTGCATGAATAATGTGATGCTTAAAAAGGAAAATATTTCTATAACTAATAAAGTTTACACCTATATTTCGAATGTTTCATATTTGAAAGTAATAAATAAAGAATGTGAATTTGAATTGTCTAAATATATTTAATGTAATGATTCTTGAAAATTAGAGAATGACAATTTAGGAAAAGAAAATTCTTTACTTAAAGAAAAGTTTGTGTAATTTTAAAGAAATACATGATATGAAGTCAAATTATGCTAGTTTATTTTCTTATTCATCTAGTTGTAATCATTCATAGGTAACTTCATATATTGCATCTTTTAATGATGTGAAAAATAATAATGTTCAGATAAATACTTTACATGTTCTTGAACATGCTTTATCATAAAACCATGTGGCAAGAAATAATGCATGTTTGCATGACATTTATGGAATATAAAAATCATATACTAATGTGCACAATACATCTTGTACTTCTTTGTATGGATCTATTTATTAGCTTAACTCTAATATTCTTTGTAATTATTGTTCTAAATTTGGACATCTTATATTTAATTTCTCAATTAAGAAATCCATAAATTTAAGTGTAGAAGATATGAATGGATTCCTATGAGAGCCAATTTCAGAAATTTCTTTACAAAGTCATAATATCTTCATACTATCACTATCGAACGAAAGATGGTTTGCATTTCTAAATTTTAAGCTTAGGTTGTTTGCAAGTGTGTCTGCATATTAGAACACCTATGGAGACAAGCTTTATTTTGTGAGTTTGTGTCACTCACTTGCAAAATGTTTGTGGTTCTTAGGTTTTTCAAATTAGGTTAAAATGTCAAATAATTCTAGAATTATATTTTTTATCGATCAATATTAACCATTTAGAACTCATTTTTTAATGAAGTGATAACTTTCATTTAATCAGTTTCAACAACCAATATTGATAAATTTTAAAGAATGATCAAATGTTATTACTTGTTAGAAGAAAAAAATGAGACTTATGTGATAAGGTTTTATTAATTAAAAGCTTATGGATTAGAATGCCTTATTACACATTTGAGTGAGAACAGTTTATGACATAAAAGATTAATTATGTTGATGTTTTATAGAAAAAAATAAGAGATATTTAATTGTAGGTACTCCCAAGCCAAAGAAATGTAATTGGGAAATATCTAAATCATAATAAAATGGAATTCAAGTTAAATCTTTCTTTAGACCTAAGTATTACTTATCAACTCTTGGACTTTTAAAGATAATTTATTTTTAATATAAAAGCCTTAAGTTTAGATGGAGAAAATTTGAATTTGTGATTTACATTATTTTTCTTAAATTTACTAGATTTAAATTACATAAGAATATAAAATATAGCCATCATAGGATTTGTTGAATTGATTAGATAATTAAAAAGATAAAACACTTTAAATTAATGGTAATGAATTTTATAAAACATCTCTTTATGATTACTAAATTAAATGGAGAATATGAAATCAATTTGTATGTTTTACTTAGGAATTCTTGGAAGGGTCTACAATGGAAAAAGAAAAACAAAAAACTAGGTTAGGTATAATATCTACTTATAAATGTCATGACAATTGCTATATATATGAAAAGAGTATATTATTTTTCATTATTTAAATTTGTCAATTTTTTAATAGAAAGGAGAGAATTGAAAATTTTGTTAATTTGATTTAAGAATTAGATAGATAAAAACATACAGGTTGTATTTAATAGGTCAATGACAACAACAATTAATGAATCTAGTGTCAAAAAAGAAATAAACTAAAATTAGACAAGAAAGAATATGGAGAAGAAATAACTCAACAAATAACTTGAATTTCGTAATATCAAAATTAATTAGAATCAATTAAATGATACACATAAGTTTTTGTAATAGAAATTCATCATAGTACATTTGTATTTTTCATAAAAAGAATATCTATTAAAGTAGTCCTTAAGGGTGTGAGTTCATATAATGAATTGCAAGGTAGAAAAACTAGAGAATAATTTAGGATAAGAATAAAGTCTCAGGTCTAGTGACGAACAATTTATTAAAATTAAATGTCTACTCAAGAATAAATTATATCAAAATGAAATAACAATTGGAGATAAGAGTAGTCTTTTTGCTAAAAGTATATAATCAACTTCATAATTATAGGAAATATAAAAAATGTATGATTTCACTTTGTTAGAGATTATGTATTATAACATTAACAGAGTGAGAATACATACCATTAAAGAAATTAGTGGCCACCATATTTAAAGAACATGTATATTGGTATAATAAAAATTATACAAATTGAACCTCCCTTTTGATGGTGTTAAAAGGAAGAAATGATCATGGTCTTGATAAAAATTTATAGAATAATGACAAAGTGAGGGGAGTATATAGTAAAAGAAATCACAAAGTAGGAGGAGAAAATAAATTTCATTTTTAATATCTCTTATTTTTTACTAAATATATACTTCTATTCATTATTTTTTAAAAAATATTAATATCTTACCACCATCAAATAGGGAAGATTGTTAGGTGACCCTTATGTTTAATGAGAAAAACCTTAAAAATTTTGCATTTTGTTCTAATGGGTTTGTTTAGTATGAAATAGCTTTCTTTGTCAATAACATGACAGAGATGAAAGAAAGGAAGAAGGTCATGTCAATAATCAAGAACTCATTCATCTTTATGGTGTTTTAATAAAAAGACCTGAATTCCTCTGGGAAGATGGAAAGACTCATGAAGATCCTACCTAATGGCCATTTAACTAGTAGTTAAAAGTGTCGATGTGGGCAATATTTTAAAAGAATTATTTAAGCCATTTGGAAAGCTTTTGGAGCCACTTGGGTGCACCTTATGAAGTAGCTTTTCATCAACTTTCTAATGACTATAATAAACATTTTTCTATAAACACCTAACCATTTTGAAGAAAACGACTAATGAATGTGAATAGAATTTTAACGTCTCAAAGAAGGGCTGTATGATATTTTATTGGTGAATGTTTTCCTAGTAATATATGTCTTATGACCATTAAAAATTTCAAATTGTTTCAACTAAGAATAACACCTCATTTATTTTTCTTTCTAAATTCACATTATAATTTTTATCTCTTTTTTCCATTTAATAGTCGTCAATAAGCATATGACAATTTGTATGTTTTTATTTAAATTCTACATACCAATTGAACTTTTATTTTTATTTTTCCTTGTCATTTAAATTATAGATTAATAAATTTATAATTCACAATTTTCTTAGGAATTATTAAAAAGTATAAAAATCTTAAAATTAGGAAAAATATTTTAAACCAATAATTCACCCCCTCCCCCTCTCTTATAGGATTTGCACACTTGTTTTTATTACAGTTATATAATATTCAAATCAAAGAAACAAATTTGTAATTTTTCATAACATATACCAAAACCTTTGATAAAAAAAGTCAAATATATAAAAATAAATATTTAATTTGATAGAGATCAACAAGACTAGCCCCACGACATTTGTTACTTCATTAAGGAACCTTGTTTAGAATTATAGCCAATTAATATAGTGAATAAGCACAAATAATAATGTAGTAGAATAAAATTAATATTATGTATATGTCATCATGAGGAGATTTATAGCTACATTATAATATAATTTTTAAAAAACAATTTAATTAATGACAAATTTCACAAAAAAGTTCCACTCACTATTACTATGTGACTTAGTATGGCACCCTCACTCATCAAATCTAATGAGTAATAAAATGACTCATAAATGATTCCTAAGTTATAGAAAACAAAATATTCAAAAATACAAAAATATATATTTACTTACTTTATGCTCATTAGTACTAGTCGACCTACACTTGTTTATGCTAAATAAAAAAAAATTACAGCTACATATAACTAAATGTCTATTAAAAATGAAATGAGATAAATTAAATCATTGTAATGTAGCCAATTGAAAGTGATGTAAATGTTAGATGAGAGGAGAATTAGAGTTTAAGAGTGACATAACAAAATCAAAAAGAAAAATTGAAAAAAGAGATAATTGCATAGGAAAGTTGTGTGCTAAGATGCTCAAGAAATCAAGTAAATATCCTCCAACATCAAATGTAGTATGAATCATAATATTTCATAAAGTGTGTATAAACTCTAAAATAAAATAATTAAAAATATAAAATGAATATTTCATTAGATAAAGCTCAAAAAGATGACTCGAATAATTGTTTCATCTTGATGTGCATCAATTACAATTCTTTCAAATTATAAAATTAAATAGAAGTAAAATTTTATAAATTATTATTTAAAAATTGAAAAATATATATTAAGATTGAAATAAGATAAATATAAGTAACATAATATAACCAAACCAAGGTAATATAGTCGAAAGAAAAATGAAGGCTTATAGTTACATCATAATTTAACTAAACAAATAAAAAAAGTAAAATAAATGAGATAAACTATAGAAAAACGAGACATTACAAAACAATATAGAGATCAACTATAATATACTAATTGTCCAAATTATCTACAAATTAAAAACCTTGTAAAAAATTTAAAAACTCAATAAAAATATTAAGAAATATATAAAGATGTATTTATTTGTTTATAACTCATTAAGATTAGTTCAACAAAGTTTGTTTCACCTAGATTAGGGATCACGTAGAATTACTATAAATTACACAAAAAGTATATACAAATAATAAAGAAGAATTGTCTTAATATTAGTTACATTTATATTAAAGAAGAAAAGAGAGATATTGAAATAATATCTGACAATAGAATCAAGAAATGGTAAAATTCATAGTAAGGACATAACAAATCAAAGTAAAAAGATCAAAGAAATGAGATAAATTGTTTGAAAATATTTCATTCCAAAATACTAGGGGGATCAAGAGTTTCAACATTTATAGAATTAAAAGAATGAATATTTAATCAGGATTGCTCATAAAGTTAGGGCTAATGACATTTTATTCTTCTTTATCAAAGATTTTTTGGAATTATTATGAATTACAAATATAAATAAGAAAAATAAATAATAAATTATCTTTTTAATATTAAGTAAATAGATATCAAATATAAGGTTACATTATAATAGTAACAAATATCAAGAAAATATTTGAAGAAATGATGAAAATTATACTAGTAAAGTACACACTAAAATACTAAGGCTGTTGAGTGTAAAATCCCTGAACATCAATTGCAATTCAAAATAATTCATAAAGAATTCAAAAATTTTAGAAAATAAATTATTTAAAAAAATTAGTTTATAACTAGATTTTGTCTGTTGTTACATGTCAAACAATGTTACTTTCATATTTATTGAACCTTATTTCTAGTACTACAATTACAAAAATAAATACGCTAAAATAAAAATAAATTATGATTTTAATATTAAAAAATATATCTAAAAGCTAAAATGAGAAAATTGAAGCAATGTTCTTTCACCAAATAAAATTAATGTAAGGGTCACATGAGAGGATATTTAGTGTAAAATTATAAAAGAATAAAAGAAAAACATTGGTAAACTTTGCATTAATTTTGTAGAAAATGTTACATTCCAAGACAACAAGTAAATTAAGTATAACATCTTCAACTAACAAATCAAAAATGAATCAAAATATCTAATAAATCGTACATAAAATGAAAAAAATTAAATATTGTAAAATATGAAATAAATATTTAATAGGATTGAGCTCAACAAGAAGAGTCTAAAAATATTTTCTTTATCATGATTGGATAACATTCGGAATTACTATGAGTTATGAAATAAATAAGTGTAAAAATTTATAAATTAATTTTTAAATGATAAGTAAATATATTGCTAAGCTAAATTGAGATAAATTAAAGCTATATAATATAACTAAATCAAGGCATTATAAATGTTTCAAAAGAATAGATTTAGAGTTAAAAGGTAATATAATAAAATCAAAATGAATCATTTAAATAAATGAGATAAATTATATGAAATTCTAGCACTACAAAATAATAAGGAGATTGAGTGTAATGTCTTCATTTGTTAAATAAGACACAAATCAAAAAGTATCGTAATGCATGCATAAATAAAGAAATACAAAGAATCATAAAAATTGAAGATTTAGTTATGCATTAATCATCAAGTAAAGCAAAATAATATCTTTTTATCTCAATTAGACTTTCTCTTGAGTTATTATGAAATAAAAATTTAAGCAAAATAAAATAATAAAACTTATAATTTTAACATTGAATAATTATATAATAATGATGAAATGAGATAAATGTAAGTAGCAAAACATAACTTAATCAAAGTGGTGTAAACATCACATGAAAGAAGAATTAGAGTTTTTTTCTAATATAACCCATTCAAATCAATAAATTTGTTGAATGGATATAAACTATGTGAAGGTGTTGCATTCAAAGGAACTAACTAATTTGACTGCAACAACCTCAATCAAAAAATTAGGTGCTAATTTAAACAACTCGCAAACTAGATCTAAATTCTAGAAAATAAAACATTTAGAAACATAAAAAAAAATTTAATTGTATAGAGCTCCATGAAATAGACCCATGATGTTTATTTTGTCTAGATCATACCTCATTCTGGGTTATTATGAATTACAAAAGTAATTTTGCACAACCAATAAAATATTATTATTACAATATTAAGGAAATAGATATTAATGCTAAAATGAAAAAAATTATAGTCAGCAACTAAATGAAGGTTATGGAAATGCCACAAAACAAAAGATTTGACGACATTATAATATAACCAAATATAAGAAAAAAAGTTAAAAACATAAGATGAAGAATTGAGAAACGTTGCATCTTAAAATTAAAGTAAATATTAAATTTACAAAATAACAAAATCAAAGAATGTTTTTGGTCACATGATTGTAGAATTAAATTTTCATAATAATATAATCTAATCCAAGCAAAAATTTTGAACAAATATGATAAATTACAACAGAAAATTATATTCAAAGATATTACAGAGATCAAGTGTAACATCCTTAATTATGAAATTAGATATGAATAAAAATATCACATACATCAAAACACAAATACGAAACTATAAAATATTCAAAAATAGGAGAATTATTATTTAGACTGATGTAGATCATTTGGTTGAGTCCAAAGACATTTGTTTAATCTCGATTGGACAAAATTTATAATTATTATGAATTAGTAAAGTCAATAAGCATAAATAATAATGTCACATAACCAAACTAAAGGGATGTAAATATCACAAGAAGGGGGTTTAGAGTTACAATATATTATAATAAAATAAAAGTGAAAAAGTTAAATAATAAAGAAAAATTATTCAAAAATGTTGCATTCCAATGTTCTAAGAAGATCGATAATATCATTAATAAAAAGGTCAGTTATTAATTAAAATGATTCACAAAGTATGCAAAAATATAAGAAACTAAAATTTTTAAAGTTATAAATATGTTATTGATTTGCATAAAGCATGTCGGGACAAGCTTAATGAATATTATTTTATTTTAATAAATATTATACAAGAAAAGATTTAAAGTTACATAATTGTATCACCAAATCAAATCAAAAAAGTTTAAGAAAATAATATAAATCATACAAGAAAGTTCCACTCTAAAATACTAAGAAGATCACGTGTTACTCATTCATCATTAGAGGTACAAATTGAAATGCCTCAAAAAATGTGCAAAAATCACAAAAAGAATGTTTACAATTATAAAAATGGATTTCAATTCCACATAGATCACCAAGCAATGCCCAATAACATACTACAATAATGAGATTAACAAAAGTTATGTAAGATGACAAAATGATGTGATGTCATGAGAAAAGATTTAGAGTTAAATAGTAATATAACCAAATCAAGAAAAAATGGAAGAAATGGTAGAAAATTTTTTCAAGAGTTCCACACATCGATACCAAGAAGCTCAAGCAAAAGATCGACAATTGTCAAACTAGATGCAAATCAAAATGTTAAGTAAAACATATAAAAACTATTAAAAATAAAATATATAAAAATGTAATAATGAATAATTAATTGATAGAGCTCGTAGAGACAACCTCAACAACAATTGTTAACTCTCAATCGAGCCTCATTCAAAAATACTATCAACAACTAAAAAAGAATATATATAATTCTCAATTGTTATTTTATACTTAGATATATAAGCTAAAAATTTGATAAATTTAAATTACACATTACAACCAAAAAAACACACTTGAAAATGTCACATTTGATGAGATTTAAGGTTATTTTATAACATGATAAATAGAAATAAAAAATTAAATAAATGAGATAAATTTGATGGCAAAGTTATGTTCCAAGATAAAAAAGAGATCAACTGCAACATCTTTAATCATCAAATATGGTATGAATTGAATGATCTCTTAATGTATGCATAAATCAAATGAAATAAAATATTTAAACCTGTAAAAATGAATATTTAATTATGTCCAGCATATAGAGACTACTCTAATGACATTTGTTTTATATAGATAAAATCTTGCTCATAATTATTGCAAGTTAATAAAGTAATTAAGGATAAAGAATTATATAATATACCAAAACTAAAGTGAAGTAAAAGTCACATGAGAGTAGATTTAGATTGCTTTTTAACATAAAAAATTCATAAGAAAAAGTGTGAAAAAATAAAAAATTTTATAGAAAAGTTGAATTCTAAAACACAAAAGAGATATAATGAAACATCCTTGATCATCAAAGCTTGTAAAATTCAAAATGCCTATGAAATTATTAAAAAACTCAACAAAATTAAACTTTTATGAAGTTCTTTGTGCTTAAGAAAATCCCACAAGAGGGGGGGTGAATTGTGGTAAATAAAATTTTCTTTCGATTTTCGATTTCAATTAAAAATTAAATCTTTTAAGGGTGGATAAGAAGAAAATATAACTCAAAAGATTTTTAAGGTGGTTCGACTCAAAATCGAACCTACATCCACCACAAACCGGTGTTGGGGAAAACAACACTAAAAATACCAAATTACAATCGAGATTTTTCGTACGGTTCACCTCAAACCAACTTGGGATTTTTCTTACAGCTAATCCCGAACTTACTTGAGTTTATCTGGGATCAACTCAAACCCCAAGCTTTTGCACAATGCCGGGATGCCCTTACCCTAATGAAAAGAATACAAAAATTGGCAAAAACTTAAAATAACTTTCAGTGAAATAAGAGGCACACACGACTGAAAAATAGAGGAATAGAGATTAAGAGATTGTTGAAGCAATAACCTGTAATTTCGGAATCCTTCTTGCTACTTTCTCTTTATGAAATTGGAAGCACCGCACTCACTTGATTTTGCTCGAAATCATGATCTGAAAGTTTTGGGATCCTAGCAAAAATCACCTCTAGAAGTTCTTCATTCTTTCCTATTTATAGAGCTTAAATTTGAGCTCTAAAATCACTCCCAACGGCTCCTAAAATCAACTAGCCGTTTGGGTAACGGACGAAATCCAACACCGTCCGATTCGGGCCCAAACACGGACGGCACGGATTGAATCTCGAATTTACCGTTTGAGATTAATCCCGTCCATTCGATCTGGGCGTGCTTGATCTAGGCATTTAGATTGCTCACACGCTGCCCTGTATGTAGTAATATAATGTGTCCAGACTTAATTCAAATTAAAACAATTTACTTCAATCGTTACGCGTCCTAACACATATCTGCACAGCCTGGGTTTGATTCTCCTGCATGTCTTTTTATGGTGAATGATCTCAGCCGTTCGATCGCGCTTGTCCTTCTGACTTCTTCGATAGTAAGGTTGGATTTTAGTCCCACATCACGGAAAATGCTTTGCCCTTTAGCTTTAAATGTAATTCGCTTCTTGTTATACTCGAGCTGGTATGGGGTTGGCTCCCTCCTTCCTTGACCATGATTTCATCACCTGGTTTGGGTTGACTTGATCTTGGACTTTTCCGTTTAGCATTGTTTGTGGGATGAATTCGCCGTTCTGATCAGCGTCGCCTGCGACCTGAAATTGTCGTGCTCCATTTAGCGTTGCCGGCAACCTAAATTCCTTTCGACTATGGCTGCCCCTACCGGGTTAGCTCACCAATTTTTTATATTTTTTTAAATTTCTAAAAGCAAGGACGGGGCAGTGGTTGGGTCAGGTCGACCCGCCCAATGCTATAGTGAAAATTCCCGAAAGTAACATTGTTTTCGGGTGATTTGTGGTATTTTTGTGCAAAAATTTTAAATATAAGTGTACCAAAATAATTTTATACTATCATAGTATTATAAGTTTTCTAAATGACTATGAAAAGAAATTCAGAGAAATAATTCTTAAATGATTTTTAAAAATCAAATACAAATTTCTATGCTTTTCGTCAATAATACTTGACCCAAAAATCAAAATTCAATAATTATTAATTTTATAACATTTTTAACTATTAATACTACTAGTGTGCCACATCATCTCAAAATTTGGACATATCAAATTTCAGAAAAATAAAAAGAGAATCAAGTATGAAAGCTTTAGTGCATGTCTTCAATTTTCTTAAAGCTTGCCATGACTCCAAGGGCCTTGAAGACCACTATTTTAGGCATTTAAAGTTCATGGTTTGTCTTAATTGAATATTAATAATTTTATTTAGAACAAGCCCATATGAAATATAAACATTTATTCTTGACTCATCATACACAATGGTATAATAATCTCCCCCTTTTGATGATGACAAGACAAATATTTTAAATATAAAAATGTGATAAAAATATTTTTTTAAGGAGAAAATTCTCAAGGAGGAAATTAAGAATTAACATGCTCCCCCTATCTTGATGCTTCCCCTAACTCCTAACTATTCTCCCCTTTTGACATCATCAAAAGGGAGTGAACCTTATGTAATGTCTAAAATTCCTAATTGTTCCCTTAATTTTTGAAATTGCTACAATGGTATAGGTTTCATAAAAAAATTAGCCAATTCAAGCTTTGTTGGAATACTCTAATTTGAATAATCCTTTGGCCACTTGGTGTCTAATAAAGTGATATCTAACATCTACGTGCTTAGTCCTAGAATTATGAACTTGATTTTTAGCTAGTACTTATGCATTAGTTTTATCAATTTTAATAGGTGTGACCATAGTCTTGAAGTTGTTGTCTTATTTGCAATCCTAAGAAAAAATAGCTCTACCATCATGCTCATTTCAATTTTCTTAGACATAAGATCTCTAAATTCTTTACATATTTCTTCTTTTCTACTACCAAAACATAAATTTGAATAATTAGTGAATAAACTCCTAATGATCAAATCCTTTAGATGTAAGGTTACAAATTTCCATCATCTAGATAAATAGTTTTTTTTACTTCTAGATTTTCTAATTTTTCATCATTCTTATTCAAATCTAAGTTCTTTACTAATTTTATTTCATTTTATCAATGCTTCTCACTAACTAGTTGGATAGACTCATCAAACACAGCATGTATTGTTTCTTCTACCCTATGATTCTAGATTAAAGACTCTTTATGCTTTTCTAATTGATGAATACCCAAGATGTGGATTTTGATTATCTTCTCGATTTTGATTATATAAGGTGTAAAATCTAAATTAGAAGCATACCACTAAATTAAATCATCAATTTAAGTTTTTTAAATATTCTAGACCTATCATAAAATATCTCCAAATATTTTTGAGACCTTTTCTTCTAGTCTTCTAAGTTCTACTCTTGAGAACCCAAGCAAACTTTGGTTGAGCACTAAATAGAGCTTTCATATTCTCATTCTTAACAATCCATCTAAAATTATGTTTATGTGCATACATGTTTCTCTCAAAAAAGCAATCTTTCATAGTATGTCCATGTTTACAACAATAAAACCAAACAATATTCGATGGCCTAGGCATGCTTAAGTATTTAGGTTTTTCAAAATTGAAGTTATGTTAAAAATAATAAGCATGTGAAGCATGAGAAGTATGTGAAGTTTTTCTTATTTTAGCATGCTCAAAAAATTGTATTTTTTCTTTCAAAAAAAAATATCATGCTTTAGAGAAGTATTTTCAATAATAATAGAAGCCTTTTCATCACATAAATTTTGATCCTCTATCTTTTTCTTTTCAACTTCTTTCATAACAAAATCAAGCAATTCAACTTTTTCTTTGCAAATCTTTTTTAATTTTTTATGAGCACTCATTAAAGAAGTCAAGGCATTCATAATTTCAATATAATTACTTTCAAGAATATCTCTTTTCCAAGAGCTTACATCATTTTCTTCTTCTTCTTCACTTGAGGATGTTGAAGATGCTTCATTTGCCATAAAAACAAAACATCCCTTCTTCTCCTCTACTTGAGCTTGAAACATCCAAATCTTCGGATGCACTCCATGTAGCTCGAAAAGCTTTCATTTTCTTCAAGCTCTTCTTCCTCTTCTTTTCCTCCTTCATATGCTTGTCCTTAAGTTTTGCACATTCCGATTTAATATGACTGATTTGACTACACTCTAAACAAGTTGGTGGCCTCTTCCTCTCCTTATTGCTCTTCTTCTTCCAATTCCTATTAAGAAAACTTTTTGCCAAATTTTTTGCTAAACAATTAACATGAGAACTTACCTCATACTTGAAATTCGTGGAAGAGGTAGAAGTGGAATTCGAATCATATTTGGTGGCTTTAAAGGCCATGGGCTCTTTGTTCTTCCTTTCATGCTTTAACTTGCTTGTAGAAGCCTCTTCCATTAGTCCCCTAGTCATCTCTATTTTGGCTATGAGAAGTTCCCCAAGGAGTTCATCCAATGACAGTTTGTTGATATCTTTGGCCGCTTTAATGGCTGTTGCAAGGGGATCATATTCCTTTGGAAGGATTCTCAAAATTTTTCTTACAATATCACCATTTGAGAACACCCTCCCAAGATTTGCCAAGCCATTTGTGATATCATTAAATCGTAAAAACATACTTTTAATACTCTCGTCAGGATTCATTCTAAAAAGCTCATATTCATAGGTGAGGATGTTATTTTTTGTCTCTTTCACTTATGAGGTGCCCTCATAAGTTACTTCGAGTTTTTTCCACACCTTAAATGCCATATGCAAATTCATAATTTTTGTAAACTAATTAGAAGAAATTCTATAATGAAGATAGCTCAATGCCCTAGCATTTAATTGAGCCAATCTTTTGTGCTCAACATTAAGTTCACTAAAGGCTTGACTTTATTAGTAGAAGAATTTCTAGGAAGTTCACAAGGCTTAGTCATAACTTCCCATAATTCTAAATCAATAGATTGAATAAAAATTCTAAAACGATTCTTCCAATACAAGAAATATTCTCATTTAAATAAGGAAGGCCGATTTGAAGAAAAACCTTCACATAAAGTTGCACTCATCTCAACAAAAGAAGAAGCCATAAAACAAAAAATCTCAAAACCACAAAAATTATGAGAAAACTTTCTCTTAGCACAAGTAGATTTCCCACGTGATGTTACTCACATAAATTGGGATTCCTCGCTCTGATACCAATTGAAGTTCTTTGTGCTTAAGAAAATTCGACAAGAGGGGGGGTGAATTGTGGTAAATAAAATTTTCTTTCGATTTACGGTTTCAATTAAAAATTAAATCTTTTATGGGCGAATAAGAAGAACTATAACACAAAAGAGTTTTAAAGTGGTTCGACTCAAAATCGAACCTACATCCACCCCCAACCGGTGTTGGGAAAAACAACACCAAAAATACCAAATTACAATATAGGTTTTTCGTAACGTTCACCTCAAACCCACTTGGGATTTTTCGTACTGCTAATCCCGAACATACTTGAGTTTTTCTGAAATCAACTTAAACACCGAGCTTTTGCACAATGTTGGGATGCCCTTACCCCAAAGAAAAGAATACAAAAATTGGCAAAAACTTAAAATAACTTTAAGTGAAATAAGAGTCACACATGACCAAAAAATAGAGGAATAGAGATTTAGAGATTGTTGACGCAATAACCTCTAATTTCGGAATCCTTCTTGCTACTTTCTCTTTATGAAATTGGAAGCAACGCATTCACTTGATTTTGCTTGAAATCATGATCTAAAAGCTTAGGGATCCTAGCAAAAATCACCTCCAGAAGTTCTTTATTCTTCCTTATTTATAGAGCTTAAATTTGTGCTCTAAAATTACTCTCAACGGCTCTTAAAATCAACTAGCCCTTTCAGTAACGGACGGAAAGCAGCTACCATCCGATTCGGGCCCAAACACGGACGGCACGGATTGAATCTCAAATTTACCGTTAGAGATTAATCCCGTCCATTGCATCTAAGTGGGCATGATATGAGCATTTGGATTGTGCACACGCTGGCCTTTATGTAGTAATATAATGTGTCCAGACTTAAATGAAATTAAAACATTTTACCTCAATGGTTACGTGTCCTAACACATATCTGCACAGCTTGGGTTCGATTCTCCTACAAGTCATTTTACGCTGAATGATCTCAGCCATCTGATCGCGCTTGTCTATCTGACTTCTTTGATAGTAAGATTGGATTTTAGTCCCACATCATGGAAAATTCTTTGCCCTTTCACTTTAAAGGTAATTCGCTTCCTGTTCCTCTCAAGCCAGTTTGGGGTTGGCTCCCCCATTCCTTGACCAGGATTTCATCACCTGGTTTGGGTTGACTTGATCTTGCACTGTTCCATTTAGCATTGATTGCAGGATGAATTCGCCATTCTGTTCAGCGTCGCCTGGGACCTGAAATTGCCGTGCTCCGTTCAGCATTGCCTACGGCCTGAATTCCTTTGTACTATGGACACCCCTATCGGGTCAGCCCACCAATTTTTTATATTTAATTTTTTTTTAATTTTAAAAGCTGGGACGGGCCAGTGGTCAGGTCGGGTCAACCTGCCCAATCCTACAATGAAAATTCCCGAGAGTAACGTAGTTTTGTGAGAATTTTTGTGCAAAAATTTTAAATATAAGTGTACCAAAATAATTTTATACTATCATAGTATTATAAGTTTTCTAAATGATTATGAAAAGAAATTCATGAAAAATAATTCTCAAAATAATTTTAAAAAATTAAATACCAATGTCTATACTTTTCATCAATAATGCTTGACCCAAAAATCAAAATTCAATAATTATTAATTTTATAACATTTTTAACTATTAATACTATTAGTGTGCCACATCCTCTCAAAATTTGGATATATCAAATTTAAGAAAAATAAAAAGAGAATCAAGTATGAAAGCTTTAGTACATGTCTTCAATTTCCTTGAAGCTCACCATGACTCCAAGAGCCTTGAAGACCACTATTTTAGACATTTAAAGTTCATGACTTGTCTTAATTGAATATTAATAATTTTGTTTAGAATAAGCCCATATGAAATATAAACATTTATTTTTGACTCATCAAATACAAGGGTGTAACATTTTATAAATACAAAAATGAATATTTTATTATATTTAGCTAATTAATACCAATCGAATGACCTCTATTTCATCTTGATTGAAGCCCTATTGGAATATTACAAAAGCAAAAAATAAGCAAAAATATTAAAGAATTTATTTTTTTTAATATTAAGTAAAAATATAAAAAAGTTAGAATGAGAAAGTTTGAAAGAATGTAATGTAACAAAATCAAAGATACATAAAGATCACATGAGAGGATAATAGAAGTTTCAAAAAAAATATCGCCAAATCGAAGTCAACTATTTAAACAAATTGGATAAATTGTAATGAAAAGTTGCATTCAAAGATAATTAGTGGTTTAAGTATAATGTCCTTAATTGTAAAATTAGGTATGAATTGAAGTAACCCTAAAAGCTTGCAAAAAATCTTAGAAAATAAAATTTTTACAAATATAAAAATGAATATTTAGCATGATAAAATTATTTGAAATGAGTTCAATTATAATTGTTTCATCTCAATTAAACCTCATTTTAGATTATAATAAATTAGTATTGTAAATAAGCATAAATAATAATATAATATAACCAATTCAAACCAATATAAAGGTTAAATAAGATGAGATTTAGAGTTGTATTATAATATTAGCTATTCATGTGGAATTATTTGAATAATTGAGATAAGTTGTATGAACAATTTGGCTTCAAAGATAGTAAGAAAATCATGTGTAACATCTTGATCATTAAATCAAGTTTGAATTAAAATGAATGGCAACTTGAGGAAAAATCCTAAAAAATATTTAAAAATATTAAATAAATATTTCATTTAATTGAGTAAGTTAGGACATTTCAAATGATAATTGTTTCATCTCAATCAAATCTCATTTGGAATTATTTTGAATTACTAAAACTAACAAGCTTATTTAGACATAAATTATTAAGTAATCTTATATGACAATTCAATGTTGTGAAAAAGATCTTAGAAGAGATTGTTTAGAGTTACATAGTAGAATAACCAAATCAAAGTAAAAGATTTAAAAAAATAAGATAAATTTTCCAAGAAGTTTCAATAGAAAATACTGATGACATTGAGTGTGACATTCTCTATTATTCATTAAGATGAGTCAAATGACCATTGTTTTGACTTGATCATACCTTATTTGAGTTAATATGAATTAATATAGCAAGACAAGCTTAAATAATAGTAAACTATTATTGTAATATTAAGCAAATAATTATCAAAGATAAAATAAGATAAATTAAATGATTTAATAACAACAAAAGGAAAGTAATATAATGGTCATAAAAGAGTATATTTATCATTATAATGTGATATACCCAAATGAAAATAAAACCTTTAAAGAAATGATAGCAATTGTATAAAAATCTGGCATTCGAAAAGACTAAGGTGTCATGTGTGAGATTCAAGATTATCTAACAAAATATGATTTGAAATGCCTCCAACAATATACTAAAGCACTAGAAAAAAAAAATTTTTCCAAATTTTCAAATTATTATTAATTAAATAAACCTCATGGAAATGAGCTGAATGACATTTGTTTTCTATTCATTAGACATAGTTTGGAAATATTATAAATTACCAATATAAATAAGCTTGAATTATAATAAATTATAATTTCAATAAAAATTAAAAAATATATTTGGGCTTAAATAAGAAAAAGTGAGTTATTACAATATGACCAAATTGATGCTATATAAAGGTAACATGATAACATATGTATAGTTACATAGTTATACAATCAACTCTAAGCAAAAATTTCAAGGAAAGAAGAAAAAGTTTACATAAAAATGGCATTCCAATATACTAATTAGATTATACTTAACATACCTGAGCATCAAATATAGTACAAATCAAAAAGTCTCATAAAATATCTAGAAAACCAAGAAAATTAATATTTTAGATTATTATAATTAATATTCAATTAGCTAAAGTGTGTTTTGATGAGTTTGTTTCATCTTGATAAAAACTTGCTGGCATTTAATAACCATCACCAAAGTAATTAATCATAAACAATAAGAAAAAATAACCAAATCAAAGTGATGTAAAGGACATAGAAGGAGTGATTTACCTATAAATTATAATATACCCAAATAAAGCAAATACAAATAATTGAGATAAGTTTTAAAAAATTCGTACATTATAAGATATTAAGGAGATTGACAGTAGCATCTTTAAATTTTACACTAGTTATGAATCACAATTCCTAGAAATGGTGCCAAAATTCAAGAAAATAAAATATTTAGAAATATAAAAATGAATAGTTATCTAGATAATGTTTGTCATGATGAGTGTAATTATGTTTTCTTGATCTCCATTAGACCTCATTTTGAGTAAAGTGAATTACCAAAGAAGACTAACATAAATAATAATGTAACATAACAAAAGTGAAGTGACGTAAAGTCTAAATGAGGGAGAAGTTTGCATTAGAATATAATATAACAAAATCAAACAATAAAATTTGAATAACTTAAGTAAAATCAAATGTAATAACTACTTTCCAACATACTGAGTTGATTGAGTGTAATATTCTTAATTATCAAATCATGCATGAATTCAAATATCTCTTAAAATATATAAAAAAATAGAATTAAATTATCTTAAAATATTAAAAAAAATTCAAATTTAATAGAGCCCATTGAGATAAGTTTAATGGAAATTATTTTTTCTCAACTAAAACTCATTTGAAATTAATATAGAGGTCACATGAGAGCTGTTTAGCAATGCATTTGAATGTAATCAAATCAAAGCAAAATATTAATATTTGTGATAAATTGTTTGAAGACATTACACACAATGACATTAAGGAGATCATCAAATGGGCTATGAATAAAAGATGTAATAATTAATATTTTAATATTAAGTTGACATACTATAAAGCTGAAATAAGAACATTTGAAAAAGTGTAACAAAACCAAATGGAAGCAATAAAGAGATGGGACAAGAGGAGAACATGAGTTTCATTTTAATTAATCAAATAAAAGCAAAAGAATGGAAGAAAATTAGATAAATTTTATAGTAAAACTACAATAAAGGATATTAAAGTGATTGAGCTAAATCCTGGATTATCAAATTATATATGAATCAAGAAGCCTCATAAAATATGTAAAACTTTTGCATAACAAAATATTCAAATATATAAAATAAATATTTATTTAGGTAGAGCTCATTGAGTTGAGTGCAACAACATTTGTTTCATCCCAAACAAAATCGATTTGAAAGCACTACAAATTAAAAAAAAGTAAACATAAGTAGTGATAAAAATTTATTTTTCAATATAAAGTAGATATTTATTAAAGATTAAATCAGATAATTTGAAGCAATGCAAAATAACCAAATTGTAGAAATATGAATATGAGATGAGAAGATAATGAGAGTTGTATTGAAAGATGACCATATTGATGAAAAAATTTGAAAAATTTGAAAACTTACACAAGAGAATTACATTCCAAGATACAAAAGAGATTGATCATAACATCCTCGATGATCAATTCATTTATTTTATAATTTCCTAACAAAGCATTCCAAAGAATTAAAAATTAAAAATAAATTAAATATAAAACAATGAATATATGACTGCATAGTGCTCATTCGGATGACTTTAAAGATGATTGTGCCATCACTATTAGACATTTTTTGGCATTATCATGTATTAAAAAGCAAACAAGCACAAATAATAGTAACATTAAGCAATTTGTATTAAAGATGAAATGAGATAAATTTAACTAATACAATATAAGAAACAAAGTGAATTTTTTGAAGAAATTGATAAATTATTTGGGAAAGTTTCTTTCCAAGATATGAAGGTGATTTAGTGTGGCAACCCATATCATTAGACAAGGTAAGAATCAAAATGTCCTACAATTGCTTCCAAAACCCAAAAAAATAAAATATTTAGAATAAAAGAAAAAAATATTTAATTAGATATATATATTTTGAGACCTATGCAGTGTTGTTTGTTTTGTCTGAATCGAATCCTATTTCAAATTACAATAATTTAACTAATTAAATAATAAAAAAAATAAAAAAGATATGAAGTCAATAATCAAAAGAATATATGTTTAAGCTAAAAGTTATTGAATTGAAGCATTTAATACAATAAAATTAAAGGCATTAAAAGATCACTTGAGGTTAGAATTAGAGTTTCAAAGACAACCAAATTAAAACAAAACATTTGAAGAAATGAGATAAACTACATAGGAATGTTAGAATTCAAGAAAGTAAGGAGATCAAGCTTAACATCTTTGATCATCAATTCAAATGTGAAATAAAATGTCCTATAAAACATCCCAAAACATTAAAGAGTAAAACATATAAATATATAAAAAATATTCACTTGGATAAAACTTCTAAGAATAAGTCTGTTGATGTTTGTGTCTTCTCTACCTGTTATCATTTTGAATTTCTACGAATTAGGATGCAAATGAACACTAATAATAATAATAATATTAAGAAATATATTTTAAAATTAAAATATATAAATTGAAGAAATGAAATACAACTAAATTAAGGCAAAGCATTTAATGAAATATGAAAATTTGTTCGAGAAAGCTCATTTCTAAATACTAAGGAGATTGAGTGTAAAGACCTATATCATCAAATAAGGTATGAATTGAAATGCCTTCTAAAGCTTATTCAAATCTAATAACTTTTTTTAAAATATAAAAATTAATATTTATCATATATAACTAGTTAAGATAAGCACGACATCATCTGTATTGTCTCAATTGTACCACTATTTTTATTAATATGATTTATGAAAGTTAATAATAATTAACAATATTAAATTATTATTTACATATTAAATAAATATATATTAATGCTAAAATGAGCAAAATAAAAGCAATGAGTTATACTTAAACAAAAGAAATATGATGCTTACATAAGAGGAGAATTATAATTACATTGCCATATAATTAAATCAAAGCAAAACACTTGAGAAAATGAGAATGTGCACGGAAAAGTTGAATTCTAAGATATAATGGCAATCATGCATAACATCCCTGATCTTCCATTAAGGTATGAGTATGAATCAAAATATCTCATAAATGTCAAAAGTTGCAATAAATGGAGCAATTAAAAAAATAAAAAATTAACACTAAGTTTGATGGAGCTCATTGAGATTAGTATAATGATATTTCTTGATTTGACTTAATTTTAAATTATTTGGAATTAAAAGTGTAAATATTCATAAATAATAGTAAAATCTAATGAATCTAAGAATGGAAAACTTAATTTGATTGAGCTGGTCAATACAAGTCCAACGAGCTTTGTTTTGTCTTGATTGTTAATTTGAGAATGAATCAAAATACATTGTAAAATATATCGAAACACTAGATTATAAAAAATTCAGAAAAAAAATAAAAATTAATATTCAAATGCATATATCCTAGAAAGATGAGATTGGTGATTTTCTTTCATTTTAATCAAACCTAGTTTGGACTTTTTGTGAATTAAAAAATTAGCACAAATAATAACAGTATACTATTTTAATATCAAGAAACTATATATTTTAACCATAATGAGATAAATTAAAGACATATAATGCAACCAATTTAAAGGAAGTTTAATAGCACATGAGAGTAGATTTATAGTTACACTACAACATAACTTAATAAAAATGAAAATTTTTAAGAAATGAGATAGTTTTTGCAAAACATGCATTCTAGGATTCTAAGGAGTTGGAGTTTCACATCAATGATCATAAAATTATGTATGAATCAAAAGGTCTCATAATGTATGCAAAAATAAAAATATTTAACAATCTAAAATTTAATATTTAATTAAATGGTGCTATAGGAGATGAGACTAATGAAGTTTATTTCATTTGATTGAACCTCATTTGAAGTTATTATGAATTAAAAATTCAAATATGCCTAAATAATACTTAAACTATTATTTCAATATTATGTGTCTATATACTAAAGCTAAAATCTTATTATTTGAAGAAATATAATATAAAAAATTATGTAAAGGTTAGACATTTGAAGATCTTAAGACACTTAGTAATATAACTAAATCAAAGAAAAAAATTTGAAGAGATGAGATAAGTTGTAAGAAAAAGTTGTATTGTAAGGTACTAAGGAGAACATGTGTAACATCCTTGATCATTAAATCAAATGCAAATCAAAATGACCTGTGAAGCATGCCAAAACCATAGAAAAAAATATTAAAAAATATAAAAAAGAATATTTAATTTGATTAGCTTGTTGTGTTATGCCAAATGGCTATTAAGGGGTTAGACTTTGACCTAGTTTGTAGTTGCTATTAATTATATAAGCAAGCAAATTCAAAAACAAAATAATTTTTTAATATTAGGTATATATATATATAAACTAAAATAACTTCAATTAAAAAAATATAATATGCCCTAGTCAAAGTGATTTCGAGGTCACATAAGAAGATATTGGTATTTGCATAGTAATATAAACAAATCAAAGCCAAACTTGTGATGAAATAAGATAAATTATATAAAAAAGTTGTATTCTAGGATATGAAGAAGATCAAGTGTAAAGTTTTTGTCATTAAATATTGTACCAATTAAAATACCACATAAAACATTCCCAAATATAAAATAATAAAATATTCAAATGCATATAATGGAATATTTTGTGAGATACAGATTTTGTAGTTGAGCCCAATGAAGTATTTATCATCTTGATCAAACCTCATTTGGAATTATCATAACCTACCAAAATAAAAAATCATAAAAACCTTTAAAGCTTTATTATAATTTTTATTAACTCTAATAATGTTTGTTTTGTCTTGATGGATCCTTGATATTAGATAATTATCAAATTAAATAATAATAAATATTATTTAAATATCATTTTAATATTAAGTAAATATTTATAATAAATATAAATTGAGATAAGTTGAATGAATGATATATAACCAATCCAAAGTGATGTAAAGATCATACAATAGTAGATTTCGAGTTGCATAGTGCTATAACAAAAACAAAGGAAGAAACTAAAATAAAGGAGATCAACTATTTGAGAATATTGCATTCTATGATATTGAAGCGATCAAGTGTAAAGGCTTTAATGCCATATCATGCATGAATGGAAATGGCTAGCAAAACTTTGTGAAATTTTAGAAAATTAAAATTTAAATAATATAAAAAAATATTTAATTAAATATAGTGATTATTAAGATAATTCCAAGGATGTGTGTTCTTCTTTATTGGGCCTCAGATGGAATTTCTTTGAATCACAATAATAAAATAGCATAAATAATAAAAAATTTAATACCTAACAATTATAAATCAAAATAAAAAATGGAGGAAAATTGAAGAAACTTAATATAACCAAATAATTGTAATCTGAAGGTCACACCATTAGAGAGTTGGAGCAACATAGTAATATAAAAATATCGAAGAAAAACATTTATTGAATAAAATAAATTATGTTTGCAAAAGATCAATAAATTAATCTATGAATTGAAATACCTTATAAAGTATGCAAAAATTTTAGAAACTAAAATACTTAAATATCTATGAAAGAATATTTTATGAAAAGTTCGTTGAATTTTGCCTCTTCTTTAACTAATGTCATGTATAAACACTACAAATTTTGAAAGTTGGGTAACTTAAATAGTAATAAATTATTACTTTAATACATGATAATATATATAAAAATTAAAATAAGATAAATTATCCTATTATAATCACACCAAATGAAAGCGTGGATGCCATAAGAGAGGAAAAATTGTATTCTTGGAAACTAAAGAGACTATGTGTAATATCATCAACTACCAAATTTGATAAAAATAAAAATATTTCTTAACGCTTGCCCAAAATGAAAATAAAAACTTCCAAAATATGTTACATGAATATTTAATAGATTGGAGCTCGTTGAGATGAGTGGAATGTTGTTCTTTTGTCTTGATTAAACTTCTTTTAAAATTTTTACAAAATACTAAAGTAAACAAGCTCAAGTAATAATAAAGTATTTTTTAATTTTAGGTAAATTTATTTAAAGTTTAAATGAGATAAATTGAGAAAATATAATATAATCAAATGAAAATGATGTAAATGTCAAATAAGTAGATAATTTGAGTTTCATAGGAATATAACCAAGTAAAAGTAAAAAATTTAAATAATTTAGATAAATTGTATGTGCACGTTGCATTCCATGCTAATGAATCAAAATTCTTACAAACCCTTCCAAACCAAAGAAAATAAAATATTTGGAAATGTAGAAATGAATACTTAATTGGATGTAGCCCTTTGAGATGAATCAAATGTCTTTTATTCCATTTTTATCAAAACTCATATAGAATTACTAGAAATTATGAAAGTAAAAAAAGAATAAATAAATGTAAATTGTTATTTTATTTTTAAAGCTTAAATAAGATAAATTTAAGGAATATAATGTAACCAAATCAAACTAATGGAAAGGTCACATTTGAGAAAATTTAGAGTTACATAGTATTATAACAAAAAAAATATTTAATGAAATGAGATAAATTATACTAAAAAGTTAAATTTCTAATATAGTAAAGTGGCTTAGCGTAACTTTTTAGATTATCGAATCAGCTATGAACTACAATGTCTTACAAAGCATGCAAAAGTCTTAAAAATAATTTTAAAATATAAAAAATGAGTAATTAATTAGGAAATGCCCATCAAGATAAGTTTAACAACATTTTTCTACCTCTCGATTAAACCTTATATGAAATTATTATCAATTGTGAAAGTAATTAAATATAAATAGTAATAAATTACTATTTTATTATTTGTAAACATATATTAAAGTTGAAATAAGATAAATTAAAGTGATATAATATAACTAAATAAAAGTGTAAAATTAGAATAAAGGTGATAAATCATATAGGAAAGTTCTATTACAAGATACAAAGGATTTCGAGTGTCGCATCCTCGATCAATAAATTAGATCTGAGTCAAAAAAGTCATAAATCATGGAATAACATGAGAAAAACATTATATTTAAAATAAAAATTGGATATTAAATTGGACAAAGGATATTGAGAAGTGGGAAATAGATTTTGTTTCAACTCAATAAAAACTTTGGAATAATTATGAATTGAAAATTTGAATAAGCATAAATAATAATAAGTTATTACTTTAATTTTAAGCAAATATATATTTGAGTTGGATTGAGATAAATTGAAGTAATAGAATATAGTTAAAAAGACCTCATGTAAAAGTCACAAAAGAGCAGATTTAGAGTTATACAACAACATAATGAAATAAAAATTAAATATTTAAAGAAATTATATAAATCGTACATGAAACTTAAAAACTTAACCAAATCAAAATGAAAAATTTTAAGTGAGAGATTACCTTGGAAAGTTGCACTCAATGATAATAAGAAGTTTAGGGTAACTATCTCTATTGTCAAAATAAATACAAACTGAAATATCTCATAAATTATAATAAAACCATAGAAAATAAAATATTTTAAAAATAAAAATTTAATATTTAGTTGGATATACATCATCTTGATGATTTCAAATATATTTATTTTGTAATAGTCAAACCCCATTATGAAATCTTATGAATTACCAATTTAAATATGAAAAAATAATACTAAATTATCATTCTAATTTTACAATAATATATAATAAAGCTAGCATGAGATAAAATGAAGCAATGTAATATAACTAAATCTAAATGATATAATTGTCACATGAGAGGAGATGTAGAGTTAAATAGTAATATAACAAAATCAAAGCAAAAAATTTGAAAAAAATGAGATAATTTATATGACAAAGTTACATTCAAAGATTCTAAAGAGATCTTTTATGATATCCATGATAATAAAATATCTTATGATTCAAATTTCTCACAAAGAATCCTAAAATAATTGAAAATAAAATATTTTAAAAAAATAAAAATTTATAATTAATTGGATAGAGCACATTGAGATGAGTGCAATGCTATTTGTTTTATCTTCATCAAGCCACATTTAGAATTACTATGAATTACATAATTTAAATAAACATAAAAAATAATAAATTATTATTATAGTAGCAAGTAAATATGTGCATTAAAGCTAAACATAGATAAATTGAAGTAACATAATATATCCAATTCAATGAGAAGCATTTGATGGAATGAGATAAATTCCACATGATAGTTGCATTAAAAAATATGGACATCAAGTTCAATAACTTCAATATCAATTCTTCCATGAACAGAAATTTCTTGCCAAGCTTGTCAAAACTAATGATAATGCTCTTTGAGACAAGTCCAATGAAATTTATTATCTTGATAGGACATGATTTGGATTTCTTACAATTTAAAAAACTAAAAAAAAGAATAAATAATAATAAGAAAGTATTTTAACATTAAGAAAAAATATAATAAAGCTAAAAGGATATAAATAAAAAAATATAATTTAGCAAAATGAAGGTGATATGAAGGTCACATGATAAGACATTTAGAGTTACATAGTGATATAAGAGTTTCAAACTGAAAAATTTGAAAGATAAGATAAATAGTTTGAGAAAGTTGCACTAAAAGTTGCAATATTAATTGAATGCAACATACTTTATCATGATAACATGCAGAATCTAATTGTCTCAAAACATGTAAAAAATAATAAAATAAATTACTTAAAAAAATTAAAATAGATATCTAATATGATAGCTCTTATTCAGTCAAGTTTAATGGCATTTTTTTGTCTTCAATAGTCCTCATTTACAACTAATGTGAATTACCATAGTAATTAAGCATAAATAATAACTAGTTATTACTTTGATGTTAAGTTAATATATATTTAAGTAAAATGAGATAAATTGATTCAACACAATATAACTAAATCATTGTAAGACATTTGGCGAAATGAGATAAATTTTACATGTAAGTTGAAACTAACAAAATAAAGATATTGGATCCAACCTCCTCTATCACTAATTCATGTACAACTTTAAATGTATTATGTCATGCTAAAACTCTACAAAATGAAATACATAGAAATATATATTGAGTATAGAATTGGATAGTGCTCGTTAAGAAGAGTCCAACAATATTGGTTTTGTCTTGATTAGATTATATTTGAAATTACAAGGAATTATCACATAAATACATAAGTAATTATAAGTTTTTATTTTTTAATTTTAAATAGATTAAAATTAAAGAAAAAATGACATAAATTGAAATAATATAATCTAGCTATGTTAAATCAAAGTCAAGGGTACACTGGAGAAGAATTTGAGTTTTGAAATAACACAACCAAATTGATTTAAAAAGGTTGAAGAATTGAGAAAAATTGCATGCAAAATTAGTGCTCTAGGATACTAAAGAGATTGAGTGTGATATTCTCAATAATAAAATCAGTCCTAAATTACAATGTCTCAAGAAATCTACAAAAATTTAAGAAACATTAAATATTTAAAAATTCATGAATGAATATTTAACTTGATAAAGCACGTTGAGATGAGTCTAACGATTTTTTTTTGACTTGATTGGAGCTCATTTAAAAACACGATGCATTTAAAAGAAATTAAGAATAAACAATTATAGATTATTATTTTAATATTTAGTATACATGCATATATAAACAAAAATGAGATAAATTGTTGCAATATATTATGATTAAATCATTACGAAAGCATTAAAGAAATGAGATTAATATTGGTGAAAGCATAATTATAAGATACTAATAAGAATGTGTAAAGTCCTCTATGAAAAAATGAGGATTGATTGGAAATGTTTCATAAATCTTGACACTTTTAAAAAACTAAAATATTTAATAAAATAGAAATAAAGTTTTAATTGAATAAAACATTTAGAGATGAGTGGAACAATGTTTGTTTTCTCTATATGAACCTCGTTTCGAATTAAAGTGATTCACAAAATCAAATATGCATAAACAAAAATAAATTATGATTTTAAAATTAAGTTAATTTATATTAAATTTGAAATGTCTTACATCAAGAAATGTAATATAAGTAAATCAAATAATTTTAAAGACCACATAAGAGGAGACTGAGACATACATAATATTGTAGGAAAATTAAAGCAAACAATTTGAAAGAATAAGTTATATTTATTACAATGTTACAATCTAAGATACTTTAGTATAATATCCCCAATTATCATAACATGTATGAATTAAAATGCATCAAAAAGCATACTAAAACTCACTACATTAAATTATTAATTAACATAAAAATAAATAGTAAATTAGATAAAGTCTATTGAGTTGAGTTTAATGGCTATTATTTTGTCTCAATTAGACATTATTGAGAATTATAATAAATTGCCAAAATAAATAAATATAAATAATGGTAAATTATTATTTTAAGATTTAGTAAATTCATATTAATGACTAAAAGAGATACATTAAGTCAATGTACTATGACAAAATCAAAGTGAAATTTTTGAAGAAATGAGATTAATTATAATGGAAAGATTCATTCCAAGATACTATGGAGATTGAGTAAAATATCGTCAACTCTTAATTCAAAGATAATTAGAAATGTTCTATAAAGCACCTAAAAATTTGACAAAACAAAATATCTAAGAATATAGAAATAAAGTTTTAGTTGTAAGTGCCTATAGAGACAAGTCTAAAGACATTCTTCTATCTCATTTAGTCTTATTTGGGATTAATGTGATGTAAAAATTTAAATAAACATAAATAGAAATAAATTATTATTTTAATTATTAAGTAAATTTATATTAAAGCTAAATTAAGATAAATTGAAATGTAATGTATCTAAACCAAATCTGTTTTATAGTCGCATGAGAAGAGATTGAGTGCTGCCCTGTCTAATAATAAAATAAAAAAAAAATATTTGAAAAATGAATTAAATTGTTTGTCAAAGTTGTATTCCAATGTATTAATGAGATAAAGTATAGTGTCATTAATCATTATATCATCTACAAAACAAAACTTCTAAAAAAGCATACTAAAAGGCTTAAAATGAAGTATTTACTGATATAAAGTTAACTATTTTATTAGATAAAGGTTATCGATTAGAGTGTGATGCATTTATCTATCTTTATTTAACCTTATTTAGAAGTACAATGAATTTTAAAAATCATTATACATAAATAATAATAAATTATTATTTTAATATATAGAAAACAAATAGCAATTTAAATTTGTATAAATTTGTGTAATGGAATGTAACAAAATACAAAGTAATTTAAAATATCACTCAAAAGAAAATTTAGAGATACATAGTAATATAACTTTACTAAATAAAATCTTTTAGAAAATGAGATAATTTGTATAGAATAATTTATTCCAAAATACTAAAGAGATTTTGTGTAACATAACTAATTGTTAAATTAAAACTAAACCAAATGCCTTGGAAAGCATGCCAAAATTTTAGAAAATAAAATATTTAAAAATATCGAAAATAATATGATATTTGATAGTCTTTATCAAAAAGAGACAAACGATGATTGTTTCATCTCAATCGGACCATGTCTGGATTTATTGTAAATTAAAAATTAGAGAAGCATAAATAATAATGTATTATTTTTTTAGTGTTAAGAAAATTTATATTAAAGCTGAAATGAGATAAACTTTAGTAATATAATTTAGCTAAATGAATGGAATATAAGTTTCCGATTTGAATAGATTTATATTTATATAAAAGTATAACAAATTTGAAGTAAAAACTTTGAATAAACGAGATAAATTGTATAGGAAAATTGCATTCCAAGAAGTTAAGAAGATCATATACGACAACATCAATCATCAAATCTTGCATAAATTTGAATATCATATAAAGCATATAAAAACCAAAGGAAATAAATTATTTTAAAAAACATATTAAATTAGGTAAAGCTAATTAAGGGGAGTCCAATGACATTTTTTGTCTCAAATGAAAATCATTTTGAATATTCAAAATTACCAAAGTAAATAAGCATAAATGAAAATAAATGATCCTTTTTTATAATGAGAATACGTATTAAAGCTCCGACAAGATAAAGTTTTGTGATGTAATTAACAAAACAAAGAGTTGTATAGTTTATAAGAGAGAACAATTAGAGTTAAGTAATATAAATAAATCATAATGAAAACATTGAGAAAAAAAGGAGATAACATTTTGATGAATGTCACATTCGAAATTGCTAAGGAGATTGCTAATTAAGGGGAGTCCAATGACATTTTTTGTCTCAAATGAAAATCATTTTGAATATTCAAAATTACCAAAGTAAATAAGCATAAATGAAAATAAATGATCCTTTTTTATAATGAGAATACGTATTAGAGCTCTGACAAGATAAAGTTTTGTGATGTAATTAACAAAACAAAGAGTTGTATAGTTTATAAGAGAGAACAATTAGAGTTAAGTAATGTAAATAAATCATAATGAAAACATTGAGAAAATAGGAGATAACATTTTGATGAATGTCACATTCGAAATTGCTAAGGAGATTGAGTATAACATTCTCGATCGTTAAATAAGGTACAAATAAAACTATCATGTAAAGAATGCTAAACCCACAAAATATAAAATATTTAAAAAATATAAAAATATTTATTTAATTTGGTAAAACTTTGCAAGAGGAGTCCAACGACTTTTGTTTGGTCATATTCAAAAGCCTTTTGGAATTGTAACAAATTATCAATTTAAATAAGCTTAAATTATAACAAAGTTTTATTTTTAATATTAAATAAATGCATGTTAAAGCTAAAATAAGATAAATTGAAGCAATATAAAATAATGAATTCAAAGCAAGGTAAAGCTCACATGAGAAATAATTTAGTGTAACATAGTAATGTAACCAATAAATGTAAAACTATTTCAAGAAATGAGATAAATATACAAGAGTTTTACATTCCAAGATAATAAAGAGATCAAGTCTAACGTTCAAGATTGTTAGATCAAAAATCAAAATGGCTAGTAAAACATATAAATACCTTACAAATAAAATTTATAAAAATATAAAAAGTGATATTTAATTAGATGGACCTTGTTGATATGACTTGAACAACATTTAGTTTGATTTAATATAATTTTATTTTATTTTACTAATTCATTAAATTTCATAAGAATAAATTTTAATAAATTTTTATCAATATCAAATAAATATATATTAAAGTTAAAATGAGATACTTGAAGTGATATTGCATAACTAAATCAAAGCAATATAAAGGTGACGTGATAAGAGATTTAGATTTTTGTAATAATGAAATCAAATCAAAGAAAATAATTTTAAGAAATGAGACAAATTATACAATAAAGTTGAACTTCAAGACATTAAAGATATCAAGTGTGATTTGCTAGATCATATACGAATTGAATCTCTTGTAAAATTTGGAAAAACAAATTATTAGTAATAAAATATTAAAAATTTAGAACTAAATATTTAATTGTATAGGGCTCATTATAGGTAGTACAGTGATGCTTGTTTTGTGTGCATTGAACCTCATTTAAAATTTATGTTAATTACATAATTAAATAACCTTAAATAATAATAAATTATTATTTTTAATATTAAGCAAATGTATATAAAGGAAAAAATAAGATAAATTAAAGAAATATAATACTACCAAATAACAGTAGAGGTCACATGAGAGGAGATTTATAGTACATAGTACTGTAACAAAATCAAAGCAAAAACTATGGAAAAATTTGAAAATGTTTACTAAAATGTTGCTATGAAAGATACTAAGGAGATTTAATGTAACATCCTTATTCATCAAATAAAGTGAGAACCAAAATGTGTTGTTAAGAATGTCAAAATCATACAAAATAAAATATCCAGAATTATAAAAATTAATATTGTTTAAAATAATGTTCTTTGGATTAAGTATAACCTTATTTGTTTCATCTCATTGGGATCTTGCTTGGATTCTCTGCTAGCTACAAAAGTAAATAAACTTATATAATAATAAACTACTATTTAAATATCAACTCTTGAAAATATTAAATTAAAGACATATAATATAACAAAACTCAAAGATGTCTAAATGTCACATGAGAGGAGAATTAAGGTTTCATTGTACTATAACCAAGTCAAATAGAAAAATTAGAGTGAGAAATATTGTATAGAAAAATTTTATTCCACATTATTAAGAAGATCGAGTGTAACATTCATAGTCATTAAATCATATACAATTCAAAATGTCTCCCAAAATATGCCAAAAATTTTAAAAAATAAAATATTTTAAAAAATAGTCAAGAATATTTTTTCGACAAAATTTGTTAAGAGAAGTCAATTTTGATGATTCTTTTGGTTCAATTAGGCATCATTTCGAATTAATTAATTTTTTAATCTTACCTAACCAAATATTAAAGCTAAAATGATATGAATTGAAGTAACATAATGGTTATATGAGTTATTAATTAAAGTTTCAAAGTAATATGATCAACTCAAAGAGAAACATTTCAAGAGATGAGATAAATTGTGTGTTGAAGTTGCTTTTTAGTACACCAAGGAGATTGAGTTAATATCTTTGATCATCAAATATGGAGAAATAAAAACATTCTCATCAACCATTGTAATACCCCTTCAAAAATATTATATAATAACATAAGAAGAAATATTTACTTAAATGAGCTCATTTAAACAAATATAATGATGCTTTTTAATAAGAATTAATTTTTATTTTGACAATAAGTAGATTTTGGTTAAAGCTAAAATAAGATAATAATATGATATAACTATATCTAAATGATGTAAAGATCATACAAGAATAAACTTGGAGTTACATAGAAATACAACAAAATCAAAACAAAAAACAAGAAAAAAAATGAGTAAAGCTACATCAAAAAGTTGCAATCCAAGATGCAAAGAAGTTCGAGTGTGACATTCTAAATCTTCAAATCATGTATGAATCTAAATGTCTGGTAAAACATATTCAATGCCACTATTTCATCTCAAATTACATTTATTTGTAGTTACTACAAGTAAAAAAAGGTAGTTAATCATAAGTAATTATAAATTATTATTTGTATATTTCTTTAATATATATTAAAGGAGAAATGAAATTAATTGAAAAAATGTTATGTTACATAATCTATTGAATGTAAATGTCTCATAAGAGGAGACATATTGTTACATAGTAAAAAAAACTAACTCTAAAAAAACATTTGATGGAAAGAGATATGTTATATAGGAAAGCTATATTCTAGTAATGCTAAGGAGATGGTGCATAACATCGTCGATCATCAAATCAACCATGTATCAAATTGTCATAAAAAGATTACCAAAACCCTACAAATTAAAATATCTTAAATTATAAAAAAATGAATATTTAATAGTATAATCATCATCTAATATTATATGTCATATCTTAAATTGAGATTATTTGAAATTACTTCAAATTACTTAATTAAATTAGCACAAAATACTTGCAAATTATTAATTTAACATTTAGTAAAAATAGTAAAGCAGAAATGAGATAAATTAAAGAGATATAATATAACCAAGTAAAAGTGATGTAAATATTACAAGAGAGAAGATTCAAAGTTTTATACTAATATAACTGGTAAAATAAAAAAATTAGAAGAAATGAGATAAAGTATACTTAAAACATCATTCCAATGTACTATTGAGATCGAGTTCAGCATCTTCAAAAATCAAATTTTGTAAGAATACAAATGTCTCTTAAAACATACTCTTAAAAAATAAAATATTTAAAAATTTCAAAATAAATTTTCATTTTGATTTGATTGTACAATTTGACTCCAACGATGTTTGTTTCATCTTGATAGGACCTTATTTTGATTTGTTTTGAATTAATATTGTAAATAAGCATAAATTATACTTCTGAATTAAGAAAATATATATTGAATCTAAAATAAGACAAATTAAAGCAATGCGATATGAGAAAATCTAAATGATGAAAATGCCATGAACAATAGCTTAAAATTACATAGTAATTTGACAAAACCAATGGACAAAATTTGGAGAAATGAAAAAGTTATTTGAGAAAGTTGAAAACTAAGGTACTAAGGAGATTAAGTATAAAATCCTTATTCTCCAAATAAAGTACAAATCTAATTATCTCATAAAATAAAATATTTAAAAACTCAAAAACAACATTTAATTGGTTAAAAGTTCATTAAGTTATGTCTAATGATATTTTTTTGTCTCTATTGAATCGCCTTTAGTATTACAATAAATTATAAAAATAAATAAATAGAAATAAGAATAAATTATTTCTTAAACTTTTTTGGATATACATTACCAAAATTGTTTAAGTTAAAATAATTTTTTATTACCAAATAAAAGTGAAGTAAATGACACATGATAGAAGATGTAGTGTTATGTAGTAAAAGAACTAAATCAAAGCAAAACATTAAAAGAAACAAGAGAAGTTTATGTTGAAAATTTCACTCCTATATATTCAGGAGATGGAGTGTAGCATCCTCAATCTTCAAATAAGACTCAAATAAAAAACTCTTTATAATATAACAAAATTGAATTAGTGCAAATGAAAATAATTTTTTATTTCAATGTTAAATAAATATATATTAAATTGGAATGATATATATTCAAGCAATATGAATTAAGAATCCAAGTTGAATTCAAATTAATTATTTTGGCTAACAACCAAATCAAAGTGATATAAATGTGACACAACAAGAAATTTAGGGTTGCATAGTAATACAACCAAATAAAAGAAAAATATTTAAAGAAATGAGATAAATTATACGATAAAGTTGAATACAAAAAACTAGGGAGATTGAGGATAACATTCTTGTTCATTAAATCATGCATAAATTAAATGACTCATAAAATGTGCCCAAACCCTTAAAAATAAAATATCCAAAAATGCAGAGGTAAATATTCAATTGTATAGAGCTTGCCACAAAGAGTGTAAAGACACCTATTTCATTATAATTAGACCTCATTTAAAATTATTTTGAGTGATAACACAAAAAAGGAATAAATAACAAAAAATTAAAATTATAAATTTAATTAAATATTCATTAAGGAAAACATGATATTAGTTGAATCATTATAACATAAAAACATTAAAGCTAAAACTTTGAATTAATAAGACATTGAAAAGGAAAGTTATAGTCCAAAATTCTGAAGATGTTTTGTGTAACATCCTTGATCATGAAATCAAGTAAGATTCAAAATCCCTCATTAAGAATACTAAAATCCTACAAAATAAAATATTTGAAATATTACAAAATAATATTTATCAAAATTGAGCTCATCGAGATGTGTGTAATGATGTTATGTCATGTATATTAAACCAAGAATAAGATAAATTGTAGCAATATTATTTTAAAAAATCAAAGGGATCTAAAGGTTGCATAAGAGGAGATTTAGACTTGCGTAGTAATATAACCCAATTAATTAAAAAATACGATCAAGTGAGAAACTTTATATAAGAAAGTTGCATTTTATGTGACAAACAAGATTGAGTGCAACGTGCCAAGTCATGAACTCATGTCTAAATTAAAATGCCTAATAAAGCTTGCCAAAATACTAGGAAATAAATTAACTTAAAATAGGTAAATAAATATATATTTGGATAAAATTTGTTGAGATGAGTTTAGTGAAATTTTTTTGTCTCATTTAAAACATCGTTACCATTAATCTTAACTATCGAAGTAAATAAGAACAAATAATTATAAGTTACTTTTTCATTTTAAGAAAATTTTCATGTTGAATTATATAGCTCAAGGTAAAGATTACATAAGTCATGAATTAATGTTTCATAGTTACATGATCAAATAAAAAAAATTAAAAAATAAAATAATTTATGACATTGTTTTCGTAATTAGTTTTTTACTTTTTTCTCTTTATCTTAATACCACACACATTCTCTCACTTTTTTCTCTCTCATCATTCTCTTATTTATCTCAAAATTTAATTACATAATGAATATAAATATTATTCATAATTATCTTCTATGTTATGCCATATTAAGATAATATCTTATAATAATGGTACCATTAATTATTTAATAAACTTTTAAATTCTATGGATTAATAAAATAATATTAAAATAATAATCAACATATAAACTTAAACATTTATAAGATATCAAAATACAACAAAACTTCTAGTTTTTGTTGTACATAAATAATATTTAATATTTTTTTAGTTTTAAAAGATAATATTAATAAATTTAGAAGTTAAAATATTAAGATATAACTCTTCTTTAATAATTTCTCTCAGTTTTCTCACTTTTTTCTCCCTCATATTATCATTATTTTATTTGTCTACCTTTCCCTATCTCTTCATCTTTGGCTCACCCTCTTTCTTTTATCTCTCACTATTTTCTTTATTCTCCCCTTTATTTTACTTATTAGTTTATTCTATTTATTTAGTCTATCTTCTCTCTCTTCTCCCTTTTATCTTCTCCTTATTTAATCATGTCTCTTTTCTCTCATTATTAATTAAGAAATCTCTTATGTTATACACTTTAACATAACTTTTAAATAATAAAATATATTTTATTGTTTACATTTAATAAATAATTAACTATTTTTATAAGAATTATATTTTTGTTGGAATAATTTTTGTATGAGTATTTACTTTAAGTGAAATAATGTTAAACAAATTTCTTATTAATTTAATATAACTAAAACATTAATATTTTATTATGTTGTGACATATATAACAAAACTAAAGTTACTTTTATAAGTGTAAATATATGATAATTTATAAATTAATGGAATAGTTCATCTTTTTTACGACATTAAGCATGCAAGTATGATTTTTTGGCTTTTGTATGCTAGTATAACCATACCAACATTATAACATTAGATCTCATTAGAACATAAAGTTAAGTATGCTTAAGGAAAAGTTTTATTGGGATGAGTGAGCTCTTGAGGTGTCCTCTTGTTGTGCATAAGTTTTCATAACATTCTTTCTTCTAATTAATGATAGTTAATTTTAATGATATGTTAATATTCATAAATGACATATTTATGAACGATATTTTGAAGTTTCCAATTTTGTCATTTCTTAATAATATTGACTTCATAGCATCATTATTGTTAATTTGTTGTATTAAGTAATGCACTTCATGTGATGTTATAAAATAATAACTTTAGTACTATTTAATATTGATAGGAATAATTTTGTATCAACTACAACAAATTACAAGTTATATAAATTTATAAAATCACATAAATGTTTTAAATAAAAGTTTTTTAACATAAAAATGATATAGTATATGACATAAGTTACCTAAATGTTTGAAATGAATGTAAAATAGTATTCATTTTGTTATCTATATCTCTTCAAATTAAGATATTTTCTTATAATAATGATATTATATATAATTTAGTTAATTTTTTAAAATATATGCATTTAAAATAAATAATAAATTAAAAGTGAACATCTAACTTAAACATTTCTAATTAGCACAATGTAATAAAACTCTAATTATTGTTGCATTTAGATAAAATTTAATATTATATAAGTTTAACATGTTAATATTAACAAATATTATGAGTTGCATTATTGAAATATAATTTTTACATAGTTGTTTCTCTTTCTTCTTTCTTTTTATCTCAATTACTCTACCATTCTCTTACTTTCTTTACTCTCTCAAAATGTTTCTTTTATTTGACTCCCATTTCTCTATCTCTTTATCTTAACATGACCGTCTTACTCTTCTATCTCTCATTAGTTTCTCAATTCTCTATCTCTCTCACTTTATATTTTATTTTCTCTATCTTGTTTATCTCACACTTCTCTCATTTTTTTCTCTTCACTCAATCATCTCTCCCCTCCCTCTATTAATATTTTCTTCTCTATCTCTCTATCTAAAATGACTATCTCTATTTAATAGAAATAATTCTTATTTATAAACATGTATTTTTTTAAAATAATAATATCCATAATTATTTATTATTTTAATGCTATTAAATTATTTTTATTAGATTATATTATGACATAAAATTAAAATATAATTATCTTTAAAAGTGTTTATGAATAATTATTTATGAAATGTTTAGTAGTTCATTATTTTCATGACTATAATCACACTAGTATGATTTTTATCTTTTTTTTTCCTATGCAACAACACCAACATTATAACAATATATCATATTAGAACACCAAAATCAAGCTTGCTTGGCTTAGAGTAACATTATGGTGCATGTCAAGTCATTCTTCTATTTTATAAGGTAAGGCATAAATGTTTAATATTTTATTTTAAAAAATTTGTTTATTATGAATTATATTTGATTATGAGAAATGAGTTATCACACTTCTAAAGTTGGTGAATTAGTACCCTTTAAAGTACCTTCGAGTGTCAGTAAGCATTAAGGATTGAAGTCGTTAATGTGAAATATGAAAATCTTTCTTTTTATTACAAAATAAAATATTAGATTGTTGATTTTTAACCATAACACATCTCTCTATTTGTATCAATTTCAAATACTATAGAAGCATTTGATTCTTCAATCATCTCCTTAATTTAAGAAATATATTGGATTTCATTTTTTAGTCCCATAGTCCCTTCCTTGGTCAAATCCAACTCATTCATTCTTACCAAATTAAATGTTAGAATAATTGTTAAAGTTTTATTAAATTAGAATAAATAATTTTATTAAATGTCTCATCATTATAAAAATGAAAATAATAATTCTTAAACCACATCACAATCATGTGCCCAAGTTCAAAACACTTAAGTCAACCAAGCTTAAAATGTCCTAGTAAGCCTCAAGTTTAGAGAATAGGTCCTGAACCAGCTATGGTATGAAAGAGGAAAGATCGAGCAAGGCATAACTCAAATAAAATATTTAATGAGTCAAGTTAGACCTTTAAACATGTTATAAACTGACATGCAAAACAGTAGCCCAAGGTGATGAAATCCTAAGCACATAAGGGGTAAGCTAGTTCCAATTTCAACTCACAATAACTATGCATGAATATTAATATAAAAAGAATAGACAAGTTCTTTTTGGTAATGCTGGACTAAATTTCTTCCAAGAAATTATCACTAAATTGTGCATTATTTTTCACCAATCAATCATTGATTGGACAATGGACATTTCATCCATTATAAGTGCTTCTTGTTGGCTTGAAATTTGATGGCCAAGCTCACATCTATGTTCATCAGATGGCCATTATTGTTTCTTTATATTAAAACAATCTATCCTTGAATTGGATGGCCAATATCACTTGTTTTAATCCTATGATTCGATTCATTCCTTCTTTACCATTACTAAATTGAATAATCCAAATCTCATATGAAGTGATTAGATGGCCTAGATTTATTTCTTCTATATCCAAATATCCACAACTCATTCGCTATTATGACATTTGATCTCATGATTAAGAACCTCTCCAACCTTATCAATTAACCCTAGTTGATCTTGTGTAATGGCTAATTACGTAATCGTTTAGGAAAAAATATTTATGAAGTTTGGAAAAACTTTTTAAGCCACTTTGTAGTAGCTTTTAAAATTATGTTTTCTTAATTTTCTAATGGTTATGATAAATACTTTTTATATAAATCGAACCACTATTACTTAATGTCTAATGAGTGAATAATATTTTAAGATCTAAAAAAATGCTACATAAAGTTGCATTGGTGCAAATTTTCTAACACATTACTGTTAACACTACTCGAAATTTAAAATTCTTTCGTCGAAGTCTAAATATTCTAAGCTTTCATTTTACTATTTCTCTTCATAATGGTGAGTTCTTTTGGTCTCTCTATTCATCAATAAGGATATGAAAAATATATTTCTTTATCAAAATGTTTTTTTTTGTTATGTTTTCTTTCTCTATTGGGTTGGGAAGCTTAACATCTGTGAAAGCTTGAGTTCTATTTGATCTAATAAAAAAAACAAAGTTAGTATTAAGCTCTTAAAAGCCTGGGTTCTAATTAAACCCACAAAAGTTAGTAAGTTGGAGGCAAATTACAAAAGAAACTAAAGTTCAAGGTTAACTATTAGAAAAAAAACTTTAATTATAACTCTTTTCATAGTGGACTTTATCAAGACCTCAATTAAGGGTTGATGTTATTTCTAGATTGAATCACCCTACCAAAAAAGTTATGTTTATAAATTTAATTTTTTTATTTTTTAGTCATTAAAATTATATATCTGCCTATATAATCATAGTATTCTTCCATAATAATGCTTTTCTATAAACAAAATTAAAAAGTAAATATGATCCAAAATTAGCAAAACAAATTTAAAATCCACAATTTATCACTCTTGTGGGATTTACACACTTATTTTGCTTGAATGGGTTACCTATTATGAAATCCTTGTGTTGTAGATGTTTATTTATAGGATTTGTTTTTCTATCGAATGATAATTGAACTTCTAAAATGTTAATATTTATAAATAACATAATTATCAAAGTTATTTTACAATCTGAATTTTAGTTATTTCTTATTGTTGTGAACATTATAACATTGTTATCATTTTTGCATAGTATTAAATATTTCAATTCATAAAGTTAAATAAATAAAAAGTTTTGTATAATTTAAGTTTTTAAAACATAACTTAGATAAAGTATAATAGAAGATAATTTTTATATATATCAATCATAATATATAATTACTATAAATAAAAGAATTTTACAATAATAATAATATATTACATAAAATAAACAACATAAAATTTTGAGATGAGCATGAAATCTTATATATTTTTATCTATATTATATAATGAAAAATATTATTTGATAATAATAATATTTTTTATTATTTATTTAACTTTTAAAATCATATATGTCGATAAAATAATATTAAATTAATAATTAACATACATTTTAAATACTATATGTTACATTAGTAAGATATAACTTTTCTCTAATTATTTCACTCGCTTCATTCTCTTTATCTTAATAGCTCTCACATTTTCTCACTTTCATCTACCTTGTCTTATAAATTTCTTATTTATCTCCCATTCTTTATCTCCTGCTCTTCCCCTGATTCTATCTCTTTCTATCTTCTAATATTTTCTCAATTCTCTATCTTTCATATTGTTATTTATTTTATCTTTCGTCTTTTCTTTCTATCCTCTCATTTTCCCTTTCCCTTCAATCAATCATCTTACTCTTCTCTCTTTATTAATATTTTCCTTTCTATCTCACTCTTATTTATTCATGACTTTCCTCTCTTCCCATATGCTTATCTTATCACTACTACCTTTTTTGGCTCCTTCAACTAATATAAGTTGTGAAATCTCTCATTGTTACACACTTTAATATATATTGGAAATAATAAATATATTTTTCTATTTATAATAATAAATAATTTAAATGTTTTATAAGAACTATAATTTATCATAAAAATTTGTATGAATGTTTAATTTAAGAGAAATAATAATAAAAAAAAATTTCTTATTAGTTAAATATAATTAAGGTATTAATATGATAAAATATTACGGCATATATAATAATAGTAAAATTATTTTTTAAGGTGCATAACAAGGATGATATACAAATGTTTCTTGAATAATTCATGCTTTTTTGGATAATAATAACTTAAGATTTTTAAGCTTTTATATGCATGTGCGAGCACGCTAGCTTTATAGCTTGGATCTTATTAGAATGCAAACTTTAACTTGGTATAGAAACATAGTTGGATTGGTGACAAATTAGAAGAACTAATGTTGGCCATATTTTTTATAGCATTTGCTTTTCTAATGATTGGAAACTTTCTCTAATAATATGTTAATATAAAAAAATAACATACTTGTGAATGATATTTTATAATATGTTTTTTATTTTCATTTATAGTAACATTATAATATAATAATAATTTCAATATAGTATTAAACATAGCACATCTTATTATTTTCAAAATAATAAAGTTAATAAAATTTAGTTATAAGTAGCAAAACTTATATCACCAATAATAAATTAGAATTTATATAAATTTTTTATAGTATATAGTTTTTTTTAAACATTTTTTCACTAAAATTACAATATAATATATAACATTAAATATTTAAAACTATATCATGCTTATGAAATTTTATTTATACTTATTATTTATATTATGTAATATGAACAAAATATGTTTGACTTGATATAAAATTTATAATATCATTATTATTTTCAATAGTAATAAATGTAACACTTCATATAATATAAAAAATAATAAATTTAATATAATTTAATGCTGGTAAAAATAGCTCATATCAACAACATAACTTTTAAATGTTTTTTTAGTATGATAATATTATATTATGTAACTTAAACTACACAACATTTTATCATAAACAAAAATATTATTTTTTAATTTATTATTAATATTATCTTATATGAAAATAATATCTAGAATAATGATATTAATTTTTATTTTTTATATTTTGTGTTAGAATCATTAACAAAATAATATTAAAATTATAGACAAAATATAATTTAAACATTTGTAATATATTAAAATACTATAATACTTTGAATTATTATTGTAATAAAATAATAATTAATATTAAATATTGTTATAAAGTTAATTTTAAAAAATTTTAAGTTTAATTATTGAGATATATATTTTATATAATTATTTCTCTCCCTTCTTTCTCATTATGTCAATAACCCTTATATTTTTAGATTTTCTTCTCCCTCCTATTATTATTCACTAATTTTTCTCAAGCTTTTCACTCTTTGAATTACCCTCACCTCACTTTGTTTTTTCTTGCTATATATTCTTAATTCTTTATCAATCACTTTTTTATATATTCTTTCTAACTCATCTATTTTTTCTCTCTTCTTCTTTTCCCCTTCATTCAATCATGTCTTTATTCTCTCTTTACTAATATTTTTTTATCTCTCTCATGACTATCCATATCTCTCACTCTCTTCTAATATAATTTTCTCCATCATCACTATCTTTTTCTTTAGTTAAGAACTTTCTTATGTTATGGATTTTAATATATATTTTTAAAATAATAAATAAATAAATATCCTTTTATAATTAATAAATAATTTAATTTATTTGATAAGAGTTGAACTTTAATGGAAATAATTTTAATCTATGAATATTTGCTTCAACAGAATTAATAATATACTTAATTTTCTAATAGTTTAATATAATTAAAGTATTTGTATTAGAATATTTTATAACTTGTATAAAAAAATAAAACATTATTATTGAAGTTTAGGTGCTCCATAATATACAAATAGTTTCTAAAAACTCCATATTTCATAATATCTATTATACATCAAATATCTTATGTATCTAAATTATAATTAAAATCAATTATATTATATCTTAATAAATTTGAAAAATATTTTATTAATTATAATAATTTTTTTTAGTTTTCAATATAAAGTTTAATTAAATTTCAAATTATTTATAACAATAATAAACAAAGTTAATAATAATTAATATATATTAATTTACTTTGAATATCTTCTTTTTTATTAATATTATACTTCTAATTATGTTATGTAAAATAAAATAATAGAAATATAATTATTATTCATTACTATATGGGTTTTTTAAAAAATAAGTATACATTACATAAAATTTCAATATTTCCTTTTCTTTTTATCATATCCCTCTTCTTTATGTATCACTATTTTCATCTTATCTCTATTATCTCTCTATGACTTTCTCACTATTTCAATAGATTTATCTCCATCTCCACGATCACTTTTTTAACTCCAAATTAATACATTTCATTACTTGTTAATAGTACTTATATACTAAGATAATTATAAAAAACATATATATATATATATATGTGTGTGTGTGTGTGTGTGTGTGTGTATTATTTTTTAAGATATATTGTTGTCAAAGTATCCATACATAAAATATGTCAGTGAAACAAATAATGTTGAATTTTTTTATTTCTTTTAATTAAGAAAAAAATAGTAATTTTAACTTTATAATAATTTGTAACATTTATGATTTAGTTTTTTTAGTGTACCTAAAAAGTCTATTAAAAAATATAAATCATAATTAAAAGAAAACTTTTATTACATATTGTATTATTCATAACTAACATGCTACTTAAATTTTTTACTTTATAAAAAATAGAATTTAGTGAAAAGAGTTCTTATGTGTGAATTTTCATATTAAATAAAAGAATAATATACATAATTTCTTATTAATTAGTTATAAATAAATTATTAGCAATGGAATATATTATTACAAACATAATAAAAAAAACCTTTTGAAGTTGTACACACATGCTAATTAATAAAATTTCAAAAATAATTAAAAATCCTTGGGGCATTAGTCATAGAAGCACATCTTTTCACCTTCTGCATGTGTGCATGACTACATTAGCATTATAGCACTAGATGTCATTGTAACTAAAAATTTAACCATGTTCTGACATAAGTACTTTTGGTATGGGTCACCACTTAAGAAGTCCGTGGATTGTACAAATGTTCTCATAGCAATAGTTTTTCTAATAAATAAGAGCTATTGTGGTATTAAATATAGTCGTTAATATGATTTAAAAAATAATGGTTTTAATATACTTTAATAATTTCTAACATTTCATCTATAAAGCATAACAAAGTTGAACTAATATATTGTTAAAGCAATATACAAATGATGTGCATAAATTTATTTATCATTATAACATATTATATGACATATATTACCTTACATTATATCATTAATATGAAATTTTATCTATGTTTATTATCTATGAAATATAATATGGAGATAATAAATTAAAATAAATGATATTATTTATTATTTAAATATTTTTAAAAAATTATTAATATTAATATAATAAGATTGAATTGATAGTTAATATATTATTTAAATATTATCAAAATAAAACATTATCACAAAATGATTTGTTTTTTCTTAAAATATGATTTTTTTTATTATTTCTCTCTTTTATTTATCATTGTTTCAACAATCATCATTTCTTTCTCTATCTTATTATTTTTCTTTTATTTGTCTCTCCTAAGTCTCTCTTTTTCTTCCACTTTCTCTCCTTTATCTCTCTTATTATTTGTCACTCTTTTATGTTATTATTTATTTTCTCTATCTTTTTTACCTTCTTTATATCTTCTTCTTTTTCTTATTCTTTAGGTCATTCAATTTTTGCCTCATATCTTTCATTATCTTTTCATCCCTTTTTGTTTCTTTCTCTCTCTTCTCAATTATAATTTTTATCCGTACAATACATTATATCACTCCACCTCTCATTATCCCTTACTTCAATCCAAAGCCCTTTGTCACACCCTCTTTACACCGTGTCATACTTTTACTGGGCCCAAATTTCCTTTAATACTCTTGTGTCGTGTCCTATTTATATCCCATACCTCTTATTTTTCTTCCTTCTTTCTCCTTTCTCACTCTCTATTATTCCCTCCTTTGATATTTGTTAAAATATTTTGTATACAGTACAATTTGGTATAATATTTTATGTGCTACTTTATCTTTTTTATAATAGCATTATTTATTTAAATTATTAAAATTATTAGAAACATATGCTTGTAACATATGTTATAATATGCTAATATTAATTCACATATAATCTATTTGCATCAAAATTATAAATAAAATTTAAAATATTATTTCTTTAAAAATTAGTCAATTAATTTTTTAATATTTTTTTGGAAAATGTTTAATTAAAATTTCATTTATTGTTGGACACATTTCTAACTATGATAAACATCTTTTAGAATAATTAATGTGTCACAAATTATTTTATAAGTAATACAAAAAATATGTTTTAAATAAACATAATAAGGCAAATTTAATTTTTTTAATTGCAATATACTTTTAGAAAAAAAATGTACATATTGATTAAAATGCAAATGTTAACTTAGCATTTATCGTCTCCCCTTATCCCTTTATCAATCTTTTTGTCTCTAACTCTATCTTACCTCTCCATATGTTTCTCCTGTACTTCCACAAGCTGATTTCTCTTTCCACATTCTTTTTCTATTTTAAAGAATTCTCTCATGTTATGTTTCTTAATGTAAAATATAATTCATTGCCTTATTATTTATGTAGTAGATTAATAATATAATATAAATCATATCCATAAACATAATGATAAAGTTAAAATAATTAATTTAAGAAATAATTACAATAAAAATTTTTATTTTATTATTTTTATTAATAATAATAATAATTTTTTTTTTTTCTAATAAATATAATTTTGCCAAAACAACTTTTTGCATGATTGACTTCTTTAAAGGAATGTGCAATATATATAATTTCTCATTAATTTAATATGATTAATTTATTAAAATTTGTACATATCATGACATACATAATAAATATTAAATAATGTTTTTAAAATATATGCATTATTTGTTATCTTAGAGACAATAGTCAATCTTTTATTTTGCTTTTGTGTAAGTGTTCAACAACACCAATATTAAGACACTGGATCTCATAAGAACACAAAAGTAAGCATGCTTAGCCAAGAAGAATATTGGGATGGGTGTCCTTTTAAGATGTTTACATGTTGAACATATTTTTTGAGAGCATTCATTTTTCTAATAAATAAGAGTTGATTCTAGTAATATAGAAATATTTATTAAAAATGACATAATTATATTTGTTATTTTATAAATTTCAATTTAGTTCTTTTAATTATTATTAACTTTATAAAGTTTTTACTTACTTTTTATATCCCTCATTCCCTTCTCTAACTCCTTGTTAACTATATGTCCCTCACTTTATTTTCTTGTTCCTTTTTCCTTAATCACTTCTTCTCCTCTCTCTTCAAATTTTAGTTAAACTTTTTTTTATGTAAATCATTTTAATGTAAACAATTTTTTACGTTATTATTTTTATAATATGTTAATATTAATACACATATTATTTTATATGCATCTAAATTATAGAAAAAATTACTTATATTAATTTTTTTTATAGCTAGTTAATATATTTTATTAGTTGTCGTATAATTATTTAATTTTTAGCAGAAATTTCTATTATATCTAAAGTCATGTTTAACTTTAAAAATTTAGCTTTAAACTATTTAATATATAATAAGTAACTTTAATATCTTATTTTATAATTATTATTATAAACAAAAAATTTTATATGAAAAATTTGACAAATATTATTATTATTCATTACAATATTTTTTTAAAACTATATAATGTGCATAGTTTAAATGAAAAAAAAATGATATTAAAATTAGACCTTCTCCCTCTTCTCTTATTTCTCTCACCTTAATTTTCTTAATTTTTTCTCTCTCTTCTTTATCTTATCTCTCTTGCTCTGTAATTCTTTATATTTCTCTCTTTTATCTTTCTTATCTCTCCATCCCTATCTTTATCTCTCTCTATCATCTCAATGTATTTTTTATCTATACGATATACTTTATAACTCCACCTCTCATTATCTCTCCCTTCTTCCAAAGTCTCCTATCTCACTTTCTCTCTTCTTTCTCTATTTCCTTTATTTCTCTCTTAATATTTCTCTTTCTTATAATTCTTACCCCTTTAGTTTCTTTCACCTTTCTCTATTATCACTTTTTGACATTCTATATTTCAATATTTTTATAATATTTTATATTTAAGATATTTAAGTTAAATATTTCATTTATTACTTTATTTTTTCTATAATATCATCATTTTGTTAATTTATGAGAATTATTAGAAACATATACTAATAAAAAATCCTATAATATGCTAATATTAATACGCATATAGTCCATTATGTAAAAAAATTAAATAAAAATAAAATTTTCTTTTTAATAAAATAATAAATATAATTTTTCAATTTTAATTTAAAATTTTAATTTAAAATTTTAATATAAACTTCAATTATATTCGAATACATGTATAACTGTGATAATCATTCTTTATAATAATTATTGTGTAATAATTATCTTTCTACATCTTATTTCATAATTAATATAAAACATTGTATTTATTTTTCTTATAAAACATAATAAAACTATTATAATTCATTTTCATTACAATATATTTTAAAAATAATATACATATTTTTAAATATAAATATTCCCTTTCCATTCTAACCTTTTTCTTCTACTTGTTTTTGTCTCCTCCCTCTTCTATTTCTCCATGTTTCTTTCCCACGCTTCCACAAAGATTTAGTCTCCTTTTGGTATCTCTTTCTCTAGCTCCGTCAATTATCATTAGTTATAAAACCTCTTTTTTATAAGAATAATATAACATTTCATGTACTAAATTATTATTTATGTTATATTTTAAAACTTTGATCTTTAAATCATATCTATAACAAATATTGTTATATATCAACATCAAAGTATGTCAAAAATTTCATATGTTTGACCTAAAATTAATGATAAATTTGTTCATTTCTATTCATTTAAAATAAATAAATATTACTTTTAATGTTATAATAATTAATAATATATAATGTTTCATTTTTTGACTATACATAATGGTTTAGTCAAAATAAATAGTATAATAAATATTTTTAGTAAAACTTTTTATTTTATATTTTTATTATTGAAATTTAATAAATATTTTTTAATTTTTATTTATAAGACCAGTACTTTAGTGGAAAAACTTTTATATATGATTGTCTACTTTAAAGGAAAGTATAACATACATAATTATCTCATTAGTTCAAAAAAATAATTTATTATAATTAGAATATACTTTGACATTTGTAATAGACATATAATTATTTTAAAAAATGTAAACAAACAATAATGTAGAAACATTCTTACATAATTCTTTCTCACCAAGACAACAATCAAACAATTTATACTTTTTTTACTTTTAGGTCTACGTATACCACACCAACATTAAAACACTAGATCTCTTTAGAGCTCAAAAGTTAAGCAACAAGCATCCTTTTGAGATGCACATGTGTGTGTATAAGCATGTTTTTGTGTGCTTGTGAGAATGTGCACATGCATGTGGGTGTCCTTGTGCAAGCATATGTGTTCGTGACAATGTGTGTTTTCATGCTTGTGAGTGCACATGCATCTATGTGTCTATTTGTGCATGTGTGTGTGTGCATTTATGCATATAAGTGCATTATCATGTGTGTTTTTGTGTGCATGTGTGTGTGTGTGTGCTTATGTGTGTGCATGTTTATTTCTGTATCTATACATATGTGGATGTGTTTATGGGTGCATGTGTGTGGATGCATGTGTGTGCAAGTGATCATATGTGTAAGTGTGCATTCATGTGTGTGTACATGTGCATGTGAATGTATGTTCATGTATGTCCATGTGTAAGTGTGTGTGCATGCACTTGCATGTCTATTTGTGTGAGTGTGGGTACATATGTGTATGTATGTTCATCTGTGTGTGTCTCTCGTGTGTGTGTGTGTATGTATGTCTGTGTCCATGTTAGTATGTTTGTGTGTGAGCATATTTGTGTGAGTGCACGTAAGTGTAGGTGTGTGTGCATGCCCATCTGCATATGTACATGAGTGTGTGGGTGTGTGTGTGTGTGTGTGTGTGTGTGTTTGTAGGCATGTGAGCTTGTGTGAATGTGTGTGTGCGTGTATGTGTTAAGCATGCATGTTTGTGTGTGTTTGTTATGTATCTATATTTTTTAAAGTGTGCTTGTGCCTATAAGAATGCACATAATTGTGTGCATGTGTCAATGTATGTATGTCTTTTTGTATAAGTAGAAACATGTTTCTATATGTATGTGTTTGTGTGTGTGCATTCATTTATGTTGTGTATATGTGTGTTTGTGCATGTTCATATATGTTTGTGTTTGCATGTGCATGTATTTGACTATGCATATGGGTGTTCATGCTTATGTGTGTGTGTGTGTGTGTGTCTATATGTGTATGTCAATGGATTAACAAGTGTATGCATGTGTGCATGCATGTCTAAGCATGTGTCTATGCATACTTGTGTGTGTGTTAACATGTCATCATGTGTGTCATGTTTCGTGTGCATGTGTGTGTGCTTATGTGTATGCATGTATGCTTGCATGTGTGTGTGTGCATGCAAGCTTGCATGCATGTGTGTGTTCATTTGTGTTTGTCTATCTATTTTTATGTGCATATGAACATGTGTGCATGTGTGGCTATGTTTGTGTGTGTATGTGTGTGTGTATGTGCACATCTGTGTACAAATGACTTTATGTGTGTTTGTGTAAGTCTCTGTGTGCATTTTTTTGTGCATGTATGTATGTGTTTGTTTGCATAAATCTATTATAAGTGAGTATAAGAAGGTATGTGCATGGGTTTGTGTATGTATATGTGGATGTATTTGTGTGCATGTGTGACCATGTTGATGTGTGTGTGTGTGTATATATGTGCATGTGTGTATGTGCATGCTTGTATGTGTGGATATTTTTTACATGCATGTGCATGTCTGTGTGTCAGTGTGTATGGGTGTATGTCAGTGCATGTGCATGTGAACATATGTGTGTTTGTGTATGCATGTTGTGGATGTGTGAAGTGCTTATGAATATGTACATTTGTGTCAGCATATGTGTGTTTGTGTATGTGTGTGCATGTGTGTGTGTATGTGTGTGTATATGTGTGTTTCAGCTTGTGTGCATGGGTGGCTGCAAGTTTGTGTGCATGCATTTATGTGTGCATGCATATGTATGTGTGTGTGTGCATGTGATAGTGTTTGTATATGTGTGCATATTATTTGTATCTATAGGTGTGCATGTGCATCTATGAGTGCATTAGCATATATGTATGGGTTCAAGCATGTATGTGTGTGTGTGTACATGGGTATGTTTGTGTAGGGGATCACATTTTTATGAATGTTTAGTTGCGGTGTGCACCTTATATGTGTGTGTTTGTCAATACATTTTGTACTCACGTATAAGTATGTGTGTGCATGTGCATGTGCATACATACATGCTTGTGTCTATTTGTGTGTGTGTGCATCTATGTGTGACTGTGCATGTACATGTGCATATAAATATGAATGTGTGTATGCATGTGTGTGCATGTATATGTGCATGTATATACATGTGAATGTATGTGTGCATGTATATGTCCATATGTGAATGTGTGTAAGTGTGTTTGTGCATGTGTAGTAGTGTTTGTCTATGTGCATATGTGTGAACATATGTTTGGGTGCGAGAGTATGTGTGTGTATGTGCATGTGCAAGTATGTGTTTTCCTTTGTGCAAGTGCATGTATGTATTTATATATATGTGTATCTGCATGCTTATGTGCATGTGTGTATGTGTATTTTTGCATGTGTGCATGAGTGTGTGTAGGTGAGTTTATATGTATATGTGTGTGTGAACACTGTTGTGTTTGTGCATGTATATGTGTGTTGTGTTGTATACGGGTAGTGTGTTTATTAGTTTGCAATTAATTATGTAAATGTTTGTTTGCACATGTGTTTGTGCATGTGTGCTTGTACGTGTGCATGTGTGTTCATGTGTGTGCATGTGCATGAGTGAATGTGTATACATTGGTGCATGTATGTGCTTGCAGATGGTTGCATGTGCACATGTGTGTGTGTGTGTGTGTGTTTGGGGAAGGGTATGTGTGTGGTTTTGTGGTCTACTTGTGCATGCATGTGTCTCTATGTGTGTGCATGTGCATGCATGTGTTTGTGTAAGTGCATTTCTAAGTGGCGATGCATCCAAAGGTGTGTATGTATGTGCATGCATGTATGTGTACTTGCATGGGTGTATATGTATATAGGTAAAATGTTTGTGTGTGTACAAGTGCATGTGCATGTGTGTGTGTGTTCATGTGTGTGGGTGTATGCACATACTTATGTGTGTGTCTTTGAACATGTGCGTGTTTGTCAAAGCATGCAGACATATGTGTCTTTTGTGTTTCAATGTACATGTGTACGTGCTCTTTATTTGTTTATGCAAGTGTGTATGTGCATCTATGTACATGCATGTGCATGAATTTGTACATGAATGTGTGCATGCATGTGTGTTTGCTTATATGTGTGTGTGTGTGCATGTGCATGTACTTTTTATATGTGTGTGTGTGTAGGTGCACATGATCATGTATGTGTGTGTGTGTGTATGTGTGTGCATGTGCATGTACATGTGTACATTTGCTGTTGCATGTTGTGTGTACATGTGTACATGTGAATGTGTGTGTATATGTATGTCTTTAAGTTCTTGTGCACATTTGTGCTTTTGTTCATGTGTGTGTTTGTGCTCACATCTTTGTACATGTGTGTCTGTGTGTTATGCATACATGCATGTACATGTGTGCATATACAAGTGTGTATATGTGTGTGTTTTTTGCATGAACCTATGTGTGTGCACATATATTATTTGCGTGCATATGAAATCTAAGTGCATGTGTACAAATGTGCTGGCATATGTGTATGCTTTTGTGTGAGTGTTTATGTGCATGTGTGAATGGGTATTTTTGTGAATGCATGTCTTTATGGGTGGGTGGGGTGTGGCTATAGACATGCTTGTGTGCATG